>JAPYMA010000636.1:0-16281 GCA_035041965.1 Anisakis pegreffii | reverse complement strand
CAATACGGAATCTACTTGTACTTCGTTCAGTTACGTATTGCTCTACGTCTGAACTCTGCTGAAGCATGGAACAAAACATTACACCGACGACAGGGACAGAATGTGTTCAATGTTTGATAACCATTGAGGAACGAGAGGTTGGGTGGCCACACATCGATCAGTCGCGTTCGGTTTCGGTCAATTTTCGATGGCAACTGACTCAACTCATGTATTCAGCACTTTCTTATCTTTCCAGTTTGTGTGATTCGAATAATTTGCACTATTTCACAACAGCACTATCAAATAGAATATATAAGAAAATAGAGGATGGAATGAAACACCAAACAAAACACTTTCAGGCATGGGCATCACTCATCTGAATATGATGCTTCATGCGTAAAAGATGTGACAGTTCCTAAAACTGTAAGTTCTTTAAGAAATACGTATCGTAAAACCTAAATCGTTGATCGTCGTTTGTTAAATCTGCGAAAACAACTGAGGAAAACTTGGCTTGCATTTTGGTAATGCGAGCGAAAACAACTTATTTGATCTGCATTTTGGCAATGAAATTCCCTAACCAGGAAGGAACCGGCGGGACCACGAAAACAACTGAGGAATTGTGAGAATAAGCATTCGCTCCACAGTCATTTCGTTGCGTTTTTTTTTTTTTTTTTGCAGAATTAATAACCTGTCTACGCTTACGAGTTATGTTCACTTGGAAAATTCCTAACACACTGAAATTGTAAAGACAGTAATGGCTACGCGGCCATAGCTCTATATGATGTGTCAAACTTCAACCATTCAACAATTTTTAAATTGGTGCCCAATATTGAACAGAATGAACTTCAAGATCAATAAGATTCATTCATCGCTTAGAAAATTTTTATGATTTAGAGTTGCTGATTGCTTTATGCATGCTATATGCGGTATGAGCTGTGCTTTGTTTGGAACAACAGGTTTGTGTAGATGGTGTACTAGGCAGTGTTAGATTTTGCGAATGTTTGGCCTTTCACTTTTGCTGCATCTCCTTTATATCCTTCAACACAGTTGTGAGCACTCGCGCACAACTGCAGAATTATCCTTCTAGGACTGGAAAAAGTTGAACCAAGAAAATGTGACGGGGAAAGTTTTATGCGTAAAAGTTGAACAGGAAACCAAAAATAACTGGAAAGTTGTTGATGGTACGCCCAAAATGATGTGGTTGTTGAACTTGATACCAGAAAACATTTCAGAGAATCACTGAAATACCAGTGAATAAAATATGTGTGATGCGATGATGTTAACACCAGATTAATAGCAGTGTCCATTAACTTCTTTGCAATTCATCTGTGAATAAGTTGCGTGAAATGTTCATGAGTGGCCATAAACAAAATGAAACATGTAAAGAATATTTATTGAATGGTTTCGGCTTCAGCGATGAATAACGTACAACGAAATGCATGCACATATTACACAATTCCAAATAAGATGGCAGGCAGTACAATATCGAAACTCGTATATATCACGAATACACTGTCAAAAAAAAATCCACATTTGATGCACGTACATCCATTTAAGATTTATTCAACCTTATTATAATATCATACATACATTAATGTTACGAGAGAAACGCTTGCAAATGCAGCCTAAAAATACGATAATTAATCCACTCCTTAAACGATTGAATTGGGCCGGCCGGCCAATTAATAAAGTTTTGACGCTTCTTTTTTTCTCAACAATTTTTCAAACCTCATCACAGATTTTCGTTTCCTTACAACACTGAAGAGCAGAAAGATTACCTTACAGAAGAAAAAAATGTCAATATTCAATGTTTTGTTAAACTGTAACGTATATATACGACCGGGTACATACGAATGCATATCTTATGAGTGAACCAAACGATTCAATTATGCAACTGTTAACATAATCAAACAACTAAGTTTCGGTCAATTCATACACTGATATTGAATTACTCACTACATTCTTGTTATGAATACTGGAGATTTATGCGTTTATTCAGAACCACCTGAATCGATTACTTGCATTTGGGTTTCTGAAGTCCAACCTCACAAACAAAGCCACCAAACTGAGAACTAACTGATGGCTCAGAGGGAAGTGATGATGATCATGCGAATCACAACAACTTATCTTTATTTCATTCTCCACACAAATGGCAGCTGGCGCTATGAGCACGGATGGTGGTTGACATATCGAAAAGTAGATCAAAAAAGCCTTCGACGCTATCAGATAACATATTTAGTTCAAAATAATGCATAACCATACGAGAAAGTTCACCAATTTTACACTTGCTGGATAATTTTTCGAAGAACAATAGAAATACATGTTAATGTCAGCAATTCGTCGCCTCTCTTCACGTCAAAAAAAAAACAAATCATGTTTACTGATTTTCTGAAGGGCTGATGTAATAAGAACTAGAACCGAAACTTGAACGGCTAACGTTATTTGATAGTGGAATATTTTCAACTTGAACGAATCTGCTGTGTAGCGGTAAATGGACATTCTTTGAATGTCACAACCTCGTCCCACTGGAAGACAAAAATGGCAACAGGACATGTTGTTGTGCACAGAGTGTGTTACGTGTATTTGTCGAGCAAATGAGATGTAAGCAGCAGCCGCAAGTGTTCGAACAGAATGAGAGGCAAAAGCTGTAACAGATTCAGAAATGATACATGAACGAACAAAGCAACTGCTGTCTCAGCCAAATGTTTTCAAGAAGTTGGTGCACTGAAAAATGCGTTTTCGAGAAGAACGACGGTACTGATCAACTTTACTCAATCCATCAAACTTTCGTAGAACAAAAGAAGCTGAAGCCAACTAGCCAAAAACTGAAGCCAAACCAACAAATGAAGCCAACCACAAGGATACAATGAACTGAATGTGTAGGTCATTTCTGGGAGGGTATAATTTGATGATGGATGATCTCATTAAATAAAAATAATATCAATGATCAAGGAAGGAAAATGTTAAAGAGAACATTCGCAAAGAAGAAGTTCCATGTGAATTAAAACAAACATCTACATCTCACTGATGTCAATCACAAAACAACTTGTCTTTTGCGATTCTATGTCAAAGAGCACTTTATTAAGAACTATCACCAGTAGCTTACACAATCGACATTAATCGACTCATCGTCAGTACAATTGGCCCACCCACGTCGTTGTGAAAAAAATTCACATGAGCAGCATCTCATGGCGTTCCAGTAGTTAGGAAAAGTTCGGTTTACACGAACGAATTAACAGTTGGTTTAGTCTGTGATATTCTACAAATGCAACACAATAAAGAACGTGACTATCCAGTCAATCACCTCGCCTATGAGCACAATGTAGAATCAAAAATCAAATTTACTATTCAAAAATATAATAAGAGTAAGCAACGGAACAGTATACACTGGTTTCATTCATTCGCTTTTTATTGCTCGAAATAATTTATGCACACATTATGAAGTGAATATTTTCGTGTCGAAAGTAATCAATTGCCGATAAATACAATGTTGATCAATCAGTTGATCAATGCACTAATCACTCAAGCTATCCATATACCAACCAATTATTCGGTCAATCAACTACAGAAACAGCAGACTTTTCAAGTGATCACGGTCAAAATGGTAAACACACAGAGGACGATTAAGACGAATCAACAGAGAAAATAATAAAGATACTAAAAAAGAAATTAGTGTTATCAATAACAAACAAGTACCGTGAAGGATGCAGTGAGATTTGATACTGAATATATCACGGAAAATCGATAATATTTGCACTCTGGATAGCTTGACAAGCAAGATATGTTTGACGAATAGCAAAGAAATACTAACGAAGCATCGGCACAAAATATAGTGTCAACAAATAAGGCACAAACATGGCTATAATTTATGGAATTGTTTCAACACAAATTCAACACAGTGCTATAAATACTTATCAGCAGAAATTTACAAATTTAGACCATCTGGATGGATTTTATCGTAAGTAGTATTGCATTGATATTAAATTGCTGGCATTCCATAAACACCGAGTATAAGTCAATGTGCGGCTATCAAATTTCGAAACAAATTCTTCGGCAGTCATGCACTCACGAACAGTGATTAACGTGGATGAATTGTAACCGATATGAAACATCCGAAATCATTGATACGAACCACAACGAAGAAATGATTTCAGTTCAGGAAAGTGTAAGTAGAAGTGGGTGAGATGGAAACGTAAAAGGAAAAAGGTGAAGAGGCAGAGGAAACTAATTTTGTATGTGGACAGAATCTTTGAGTGATCATTATATCGTAAGTGTACAAAAATGAGATTCAAACAAGAGCACAAACTGAGGAAATATCGTGCCATCAGTAAAGTTGTACACCACGGAAAACAACAATATAATAAATCGCTTTGTACATTTATCTGTACACATACATCACGAACAGAAGTATTTGGGTCGATATATTATATTTAGCAGAAACTACACTTCTCATCGAACCTATCTCCAAGAAAGTTCCTTCCATTCATGATCAGTGCAAAACTGGTTGTAGGTTCAGTAATGAAGAATGCATCAAATGCAGTTTACATATTAGAAACATTTTTCTATACATACTGACTTGATACAAGCCGTAAATGATCAAATTGTGCACAACAATATATAAGCACACAACCGAGTAGACTATATCTTAATAAACTGTCGTAAAATTAAGAATATTATCACTGAAATGAAATGAGGAAAACTTGATCATGCATCGAAATTTCGTTTCTCTGGCTTCTTTCGTAAATCACACTGACGATACTGGATGATAAGATGAGGCTGGTTAAATACTTTTTGACAATCATACAACTAGGTGATACAATTTAGAATGGAAATGTAGGAAGAGAAAAATTATTGAACAACTGACAGTAAAAATGAGTGAATTTGAAAATCATACAAAGCGATGACAGTTCGATTGGATATTCAAACATAGTTTTTCAATAAAGGCGTACAATACACGTGTACTGATTGGATGCATATGAAATTTACAAACTAAACATTAACACACTCGAATTTGAAGGCATCATAAATTTGTTGATGACGACGAGATGAAGGAAAAGAAAATTGAATGCATACATTTCTTGCTGTTCTGAATCAGAGTGCTGTGATTTCAACTTCGGGAACTTCGTCGAGCAACGTTCCTTCGATGCTTGAAGTCAACTGCTGTAGATCATCGCTTGTTGTGGCAATACTGTCAACTGATAACTGAAACAATCAAAAAGTATTGCATTTCTCTATTTCGAAATGATACAGTGACTGGTAAAAAAAGCTGTCGGTTATTGAAGGATGTTCTGAAGAGACTATTCTGTTCTGCAAAATACACGAGACGTTTTCACTGTTTGTGTAGCGAGCAGTTTGAAGCGTTTCATGTAAGGGATCGTGTTCAGGATCATGTCAGTGCATCTCAATGCCAGTGACCATTTTGTTAAGATGAAAAATTGAAGGCTTCAGACATTTAAATGCGATGTTAAGCTCAAGCTAGCTTAATAACTGCAAGATCTAGTAAGTATCACTTAACTGTAAAAAGAAAAAAAGTCTCAAAGAATTAATTCTATAACAAATCAAAATTGATCTGCATGAGCTTCAGATAAGATCTCACGGCAAATTTCATCAAAACAACAGTAATACCATATTCGAAAACGCTTATCGGTATTCAGATTATCACAATAAAGGCATAAATTACAATACAACATTTTAAGAGCTAGGACACGACCAATTAATGATGCACATGCAACAAACAGACTATTTTCTTGGAGATTGTGCAAAACACTGCTAATTCTTTAAGAACAGAAAACAGCACACTGAAATCGATTCCAACTTCATTGATTTCTTTCTGGAAAGCTTACTCGAGGGCTAAGATGGATTGATTTTGGAAAAAATTCAGTCGATTTAGTAGCTTGCAGGATGAATTCAAAATTTTGTTGAATTTCAAGTTTCTATAATAACAATCGTTTCAGTGAATCATTCACCACACGAAAATTCTTTCACAAGGGCATTCGAACATAAAACAGTAAAAACAACAATTTTTGCAAAATCGTAGAAATTACTTTCCTGTAGCATTGAAAAAACTAATTACTCGTCGGCAAGAAATTCTTCTAAAAAACGTATGATTATCCTTATTCGTTAATTCACTGTTTGAAATATGTCTTGAACGGAAGTTATTTGTCAAATTATTACCGTAGAGATTGAATTGGCAATAACAGAAGCTGCGCAGAGGATGAACGTAGGATCACATAAGATAATGTTTGAGGGTAAAAATTAGGAGTTTTTGCATACTTGCAGCAAATGTTTTAAAAGCCTCAGCTTTACACGAGATATTAAGCATGCGAGAGATATTAATAATAAACATACTCACATATAACAAGCTGCACATGCACAGTTCAATTGCTATTTTTGAACTACCAGTACTAATAATTACTGATGTTATCACATCAATGCCATCACTATTAATGGGATTGTGAGCAATCTAAATGTTCACCCGAATACGCATATGAATGTTCACAAAAGTGAAGAAATTAAAAGATGTCCCCATGGATATTGTGATTTTCATTTCTCCCTATCTCCTACCGTGAAAGTTTTTGCCTTCTTTACAAGTGATAAAAATCATAATCACAAAAATAAATTATCTCAAGTTCAAAATTTGAGCAAAACTTAAAGAGTGATTTTGAACACTTATCATCAGTTGTTTCATGTGCAACGAATCAATTGCGTTAGACATGAAAACGTTCTTCATTCGACAACAAGTCAACAACCATTAATACAGCGAAAACAAGAAAGCAACCAATCGTTTCATCAGGACAACACATCCATTTCATCATACATAAAGTCCCAAACCTAATGAAAAGTTATGTTCAAAGAGGGTATTTGTAAGTTGAAAGATTCTTTATTCCAATCCAGTGAGCCTTATTTACGTATATAATAGCTACATCTGGATCTCATCTCGAATATTGGGCAATTTATAGATTGCAAACGTATGGCACATCAGTGATGGCACTGTACCACGTTTTTGGTTCAATTCTGTACTGTCAAAATCGAATTTTCAAAAAAGATAAATGCACTGTATTGTACCGAGCAGGTGATTTTCCAAGAACACTACGTGTACTCTACTATAATACATCCCAAAAATACAATGTATCTGTACTGCACTAAATGTAACCGCGATTATAAAGTTATTAGCACTTAGATGAATCAAGAAATGCCCGCAAGTTTGCCATAAATTTAAGTTTTGATCCTCTGCCTCGTATGCTTACAAGTAGATAGATGTATTCTTGGGCATTTCCACTGAAAGTTTGAACTAGATCCTTCAATTCCTCTCGATGATGCTGTAGTTTGAGCATTTATGTTGCAATTGCATTTTCCGTGTAAAAACAGCATAACGGCAGTTTCCATTATAAAACACTTTCAAATTCATCTTTTATGTTTGTAGGCTTATAAATTATGTTGCATTCGTGCTCAGTTAAGGTTGAAATCAATCGGTTGATTATTTTCATTGGTGTTACCATTACAATATGGCTTTCCCGCTACCAGTATGCAGCAATGATGCAATTTCGTTGGCAGGAAGTTGGCCATCCATCCACTATCAAATCTCATCACACAAGCACAGACACGTTTAAGGATCATAATACTTTCGTAACGGCAAATAACCGAATGCCGAAATCGACGCGAAGGCCCCTTAACAAATCGCCAAAACTTTCAGCGACTGGTGGTTTACCGAAGACTTCGGCAATCGGCATCCCCAAGAATTCCAGTAAATTGCCAAAATGCATTTGGTTAGCAGATGGCCGACAGAACAGTGACTGCCGAAGGCGATCTGCACATCACCGAAACTAGTTTAGCCAACTTCCCAAACTGTAATCAATTTCAGTCACTGCCATTGGACCACTAATTTTGAACTCATTTTCCGCATGAACTGCCCTTGTAACGCCCATAGTTGGGTCTTAAAAGGAATATCAACAATGATCCGATAGAACCAAAACTTCGCCTGAAGATGCGCAACTCGAAACCGATACAGTACTGTACATTACGCGACCTTTTAAGTACTATATATTGCTGTACTTCGCATAAGTCACTCTGGTACAATAACACTTTACCTCGGTACATTACGTTACAGCATGGCACAGTACAAAAAGTACAAATACTTTCCGGTACATTGACATCACTGTGGCACACTAATTTTATTGTCTTAATCGCCTGTAAGACTGTCTATATGAAGGACATTCGCAGCTCACAATTGGAAGGTTGGGGACTTTCTGTATAAATATGCACGAATGGAGGACCATTAAAAAGTTATTTCTCACTTTAAAAAATTCATAACTTACACGCACTTGGATCAAAAGCTTTGTCCTCATACGCTTGTACACAATTCACAGTCGATTTGTTGGCTCAGCACTCAAATATTTACAATTCTTAGTCTTAAAATGCTTATTCATATGCGAAGAAATCGATGAAGGTTCTTATATTACATAATGAACAATCGAATCAATTAGGCAATAATTTGAATAGTCCGTCAAAATGATATTTTAAAAGAATGATACTAATATGGAATTGATGGAAACCAACAAAGGTGCTTGCGACTGTGATCTATATCAACTAGATAGCAACCGTCAAACTTCTTCACTAGTCATTCACAGCAAATCTTCGTTTTAATACTCAATGATCAAGGTAAATCCAATAATTGGAACGAAAAAGCTAAATGATCCTCTTATAGTCTAGCATGGGATATGCGAGATTTAGGATATGGGATATGTAGGATGAAGAGTACTGAAACGATTTGCATATTTTCATCTTAATCACATTATTGATAGCTTTGTTGGACTTAAAAATGGAGCTTCCCAATAGTATGAAGTACAAAGCGAACTAAAATTTCATTTATTCTGCTATAACAATGTCTAGAGGGAGTATTTGAGGGAAATGTTAAAAAATAATGAAGTTATAGGTAGAATTAAGAGGAGATATCACATATTGAGTGATTGTTTCGTGACCAGAAATATAAAGAAATTGCTTGGTACGACAAAGTTTTTGGGTAATTAGGAGCAAAAAATGTGGTAAATGTTTTGAAAATCATCACCACGATTGTGAGCCATATGCGGCGAATGAACCAAAATGTAATGATGATCCACGAAATAGTGAAATTTTGCAATCACCTATCACTGCATACAAACGTTGATAGATCGCTAACTTTCAAGAGATGTTCAAAGATCCATAACTATTAATCAAAATGTACTGTCAGTTTAAAAAAAACTAAATCAATTGCGTCTATACTGAAAGGGAATCAGTTCTCTGCGTCTATACTGAAATTATGTGCTCAATTGAAAACAATTTCCGTAAAAGTTCATCGAAAAAAAATTGCGTTGAAAGAACGTGCAATCTAAACTGTTCCGCCTTAGACGAACAAAAAACGACTTGATGCAGCAGCGACTTTTTAGAGTGAATTTTTGAAGTGGAGTTCAGACGGATTGCTTTTGGATCGGAGTGCATTTTTCTGGAAGTTCCGAATCTTGAAAATCGCGAAATATAACTCCCTAGGGATATACGATTTGACATAGCCACCTTCCAGAACAATTTTTTGAAGCAAGATCTCGCATGGATAGTTTCTGGTTCAGATAACGCATTCTTCTTCGCTGGGATCCTAGAAACTCACCTATTGGAAAAAATTCACCTCTCATATGCTGGACAGGCTCGACAGATTATATGTAGCAGTTCCATGGAGAAGAATACTGAATGGTCATACAAGATGGAGCGTTAGAAATGAAAAAAAAATTGTTTGGAGCGATAATGGGGAAATGCAAGCAACCTCTGAACATTTCGAGGATGAAACACCAGAAGATAGAGATGCTTCAGAGGAGGATGTCGCAAACGATTGTTCATCAGCAGAACGCACGTCATTAATGAGTGCTTCAACAAGACCTTCATGTGAGAGTGACTCTATTGCGGCCATATCCATCTTCACCTGTGAGTGTAATTAATGTATCATGTATCAAATCACAATAATATGAGGTGAGATTATTGTTTGTGATGCTGCTACACCTTAAATGAACATCAAGTGGATGAAGAAGCACGAACAAGATTCAGTCACAAGAACGATTGAAAACTTCTAAACTGAATAAAATATTTTATGAATCCAATCTTACTGGCTGTTTATTTTCAGATATAAACATAACATGCTCATTTGGAATAGAATAAAAGAGAAGACTGACTGCCGACGAAAGAATGATAAAGTAAATTACTTTGAATGGACATGCTCGTTCGGTGACTATATTGGGATAGTATTCACGAAAATACGGGTGGTGAATAGCTTCATCGACAGTGATTCGCTCTTCAGGATCCATTGCAGCCATCTTTGCGATCAGATCCAATGTTACTGGCTGTTCAGCACGATCACGGATGATCTCCTCCCATGGCCTTATCGGATGATCACCGAAATTTTCAATCAGTCGACGTGTCCTTTCGCACCCGATTTGGCGTAAAATCTGAATAACACCATTGAATGAAACAGTGATAATACCACACAAAGTGAGCGTTAAAGGTTGATACCAAATATGTTGTGCTCAATTTCAAATGAACATAAGGTGAACGCGAACCTTTTCAGATGGTGCGCCTAACATAGTGACAATTATTTTGATTTGACCGCTAACGCTCCGGCCTGGGAACAATTCACGGCGAATAATCATTTCAGCAAAAATGCACGCAACCGCCCAGATATCAACTGCTGTAGAGTGCTCTGGCATCACGAAAAGAAGCTCCGGAGCCCTAGAAAAGATTCGTGACAATAATAAGGATATTCATAATTTTAGCTTTAATAATCATTGTTACTATTACATCAACGATAATGAACAGAATTATTTAAAACAGCAACAACAGTAATGGAGATGTGCTCATCAAAGGCGAAAGTCACTGATGGAAAATGAACATTCAGCAAGGCTTTTATCTATCAGCATTAAAAGCCTCCCTTTAGCCAAACGTTGCATAAAGAAATCGATTGTGAATGATACTAGTGATTGATGCTTCACAGCATGACGTTTCTCAAAAGTTAAAGCTTTGTGATTCAGCTCAGCATAAACGGCATTCAGAAAATGAACGATGGAGTCAATCACGAAAAAAATGAAAGGTACCTGTAGGGCAAGGTTGCAATGTGTTGAGTCATATAAAAGCAATGCTCCTCGGCTTCTTCAATATGATCTCGCATTGAGAGTTTAGCCATTCCAAAATCAGCAATACGGAGATGGCAATCACTATTAACAAGCAAATTGGATGGTTTCAAATCTCGATGGGCGATTCCGGCTGTATGAAGGTACTGAAATATCGAAAAAGCGAAAAGTTTGTTATTATTAATAAACATTCTAACAATTAGTTTGAAATCATACCATAAAAAATAAGCAAAACAATATTCTGTATAAGTAGACACATTAGGTATAAATTTTTGTGAAATTTTCTCATTTTTGAAAGTGACGTCATATCTTTGTGAAAAAGCGATGAATTTTATGGTTCGATGAGCATGCCGATAACATAAAATTTAGAGTTAAGATCAAATAATTTACTGCTTCAAGGTCTTTCTTGATCAAATTAAACGGCGAATTGCCTCATATTACAAGAAATATGTTTGAAAAAAATCAGACAGGTTCTGATTCGATTGGATCGAGGTGAACGAAAATCGAATCAGTAGGATGATGAATGAATCCAAAATGAAACAAATATTTCAAAATATTTAGAAAACGCTAATAACTGAAAAAATTACAGAAAGAAATTACCCTAAGACCCCTAAGAATCTGATAAAGGAAATGAGCAATAAGATCATCCTCCATCGGACCGCCACCATGAATGACATGATGCAAACTGCCTTCCATTAAATCCATCACTAAATATACATTGATACCTGAAAACTGAATGTCATTCGGACAAATGTATACTTCTTGTTCCTATTTATTTGTTACGATTTCGAGGTTTAGGTAACTTGATAAAACTGAAAATAACTCATTAGAAATCAAAATATAAACAGTGTTTGAATGTGTAACTCAAGAACGAACCCAAGTTGCCCGGCGTACGAAAGATATCTCTGAGGTTGATGATATTATCATGCGATATATACCTCAGCACACGGATTTCACGAAGAGTCCGTCTAGCCAATGTTGGTGTTGCTGACGCATGACCTATTTTTTTGATTGCTACCTGAACGAAGAAATAACGGAATTTGATCGAATAATGGAGGGCATTATACTTTCATCAAAACGTAACCAACCTTATGGTGACTTACCTGCATTTTCAAAAAAAGGAACGGAGACGCACTAAATTGTTCACAAAAAATTTTATTTTGGAATTCGTTAAAATTGTTACTACACGAAATTCTTTGAATGCATAAACTTATTCCAGAAATCATAACAACAAACTGTCACTCACAAGTATTACAATCGAGACTGATTCTATTCAAATTACCAGAATAACTCTTACTCTGTGTATTACTATGATCAGAGCAATAAAAATTTTGCTACTATGTTAGCGAATTCAAAACATCAGATCACAAGATAATCATGCAGCAGAATGCGAAGTTAATTTTTTCCATAAATATCAAGGACCTGAATATGATTTTGCGTTGCTGTAGCGTGGTCTAAATCAGTGTTTCTTATAGGGAGGCGAATCATCTCCTGGGAGGTAATCTGGAGGCGTCAGGGGTATAAATGAACTTGTTGACAAATTTCAATGTTTTCATCGCTGACGGATGCTTTTTTTTTTTGATTGCTTTTTGCAACTATTTGCTGAGATTCATATTCTTTCTGCAACTGACAAGCAAAGTTCAACAAACACTTATTTTATTCCATAAAATTGATTTGGTTCACATCACCGAGGATTTTACAGACCACTTTCGATATGCTTCTGATGTTATGCGTGGAAATGGTGAATTATAAGGGAGTAATAACGGCCTGCCAGACTATCGAAGGGATTAATGGAGCTTCTAAGCGTGAGAAGTACTCACCTAATGGAATCGCGTGGGGAAGATTTTAAAAACTTATGAAAGGGAATTGAGAACAACGGACCAGCGTCTGGCTCGATTACCACTTTCAGTGCAGTAGAGAAATTTCAACAATAAATGCTACCTTAGTATCGGAGCCAGTTTCGACAGCTTCACATACAATACCAAAGGCTCCAGCACCAATATTTCGAATCGCTTCGTAGCTATTACCCGCACCACCAAATTGAAAATCAAGCAAAAGTTGACGTTTCGCAAGATCGTCCAATATTCGATTGAACGCTGGTGTAGCGGTGGGCATTGCTGAAATTCAACAACGCAAACAATGCGAGATTTGAAAGTTAACAGTTATTACAACGATAACAAATTCACTGAAACTCATCGACACGCAATGAACGCACTATATAGCTGGCTGCTCTCTGTGTAGTTATGCAGTAAGCATAAGAGATGGAAAGTCAAGTTATCATAAAAAGAAACGAGAGCAATTTCATTCGTTATCTTAGAATGTGAGTTTGCTGGAAGAGTACATAGAAACGCTGAGTGACGAGTTAAATGGCACAAATAAATTGCGTTAACTTTAAACATTCATTCATCTGGTTGCATGAATTTCTTGAATGTGCAAAAAAACCTGAAACACCGGAAAGCACCTCCAGCAATTTCAATGTGTAACGGACCTGGTGATTTAAACTTGACAATAATGACTGAATACTGCTGATGAATGATACATTCAGTAGCTTGTTTAGTTTTCGGGACTAAAAAATTTTATGAAATCAGCAATAATACATTGCGACAATGTGCTGAAGTGGAATGGACGAGAAGAGCAAACAAATAATTTTTATTTTGTGCCCACACATTCTCAATAGTATTCACCCCTTTGTTTCACTTATCGAACAATTGTTGTCTGAGGTATTCATCATACAACTATCTGTTACTTTGGCGTTCGTCTTTTTAAAAATCTATCGACATCTACAATACGAGCGCATTTTTCAACTCTACTTAGTCATATAAATAACAACAAAAAAAGCAAATACAGTCGTCAATCGACCAGAGGAAAGCACTTTGCTTAAAATGATATTTCATATTCACTCCATCTGATTTCCCCTTTACATGCATCTTTCGAACAGAAAGTACTAGAAATACGTCTGATAAGACACAAAAAGCACTGCTTATCAGCTAGAGTGTTTATAACAGGGATGAGTTACAGTGCACATTTTTAGTTCCAGCGTGGTTTCGTAACTGACGAACACAATCATGTTCGGAAAATTGCGAAATATGAAACGCAAATAAATTTGACGCGACTCTCGCCGTACTCCAAAAAAGCAACGACTGGAATGATGGCTATATTTCAAGTCGGCGTTGTTCATAAGTCACCTAATCAATCTGCGGCCCACGCGCTAACTGCGTCCCACAAAAGTTTCAAGTTCGGTCCTCGACGGTTTTTTGGAAAATAACTAGGATATAGCCCACACGCAGACCAAGTGTGACCTTCGAAGTCCCCTAGACATCTCGCGAGCTCTATTCCAAAATTGCATTAAGTGGTTACTTGAACATTCTCTTGCGTACATTCAATCAGCAAGGCCAATTCATAGGTCTTCCCAAGAATTGTACAAAGAATGCAAGCACTTGCGATAGAGAATTTTGTAAATAAACCTTTGAAAAATGGTGAAAATTTGTAAAAATGCATTTAACTGATGCAAATTGAAATTCTTTGTTTTAGAGCACTACATTTTGTGGATGATTTAGTGGTTCCAAAGTTTAGCTTACGAGCTTTCTGCTATCAAAATTTGGCCCGCGAGCGCTTTTAGGCTTGCCAGGCTTGGTTTTTTAGGCTGGTTGGCCTGGTCTCCACAGACTGAAGCGCTCCGACATAGCCATTTCCTTCAAAGAATGGTACAAAAGAGAGTAATGAACTCACTCGAAGTAATCAGAAATGAACACAACACACAATATAAAATAATTTTAGCTGATATTTTATTCGCTACAAATCACTGTCTATAAAATAAAGATGACGTTCAATGAAAATTCAAATGTTCTTCAATTCACATATGTTCCTCAAAACTGATCATATGCAGATATTCAAGAAATGAGGATAGCGCGTGCCTGAGCCCGAGACATTTCACATGATATTAGTGATGAATGCCAAAATATCAAAAAATACGACGCCACATTATTCGTTCATTGAACAATGATTCAGTAAACGCTCTGTAACTACCTATCTACCTAACAACAGCATTTGCACAAACATGCTGTGTGAAAAATGTAAGCATAACATCGAAATGATATAAATTTTTGTGAATCGAGACATAATCTTATTCACTTTATAATGACTGGTGAGGGGACGGGCAATCAAATGAAACAACGTGATATATTGCTGAAAAACTGGATGAGTTTTTTTTGCATTCATTTTATTGAATGCTTTAAGAAGGATGCAATAAAAGAGTTCGTTCAATCACACATATTCTCATTGTTCGGTAGTTTTTGTTGGAATATTCAAATTCAATACTGCACTCGAATAATAAAACTCACGACACGTTTTTGTGTTTGCATAAGTGAGTGAAAGCTAAATGGTGAATGGAAAACGATGCTTATTAGAATCGTGGTATTAAGGGCAAGTGAAAACGTTACACTGAACGTCTTAGGCCAAATCGATTCAACAACAATCGACTTATATTCAATCAGTATATGATATTCGAGGAGTTGGTGTTCGCGATGATTCATCTGTAGTTTTATGAACTCGCAATAAAAAGAATGATAATGATTGATGAAATTGAATTTCACGAATACATCACTGTCGGAACGTTTATAAATACGTCAACAAACACGTATCGTTTCGAAAGAATGATTTCAGAACATCAAAGAATGGAATTTACTCTTGCGTACGAAATATGCTGGACTTGGTAAAGTTTCGTTGGAATTCCAGAACGCTCGAAAAGTTTGCATAGGGTTAAACAAAAATGGCCATAAATCTTATCGACAACACAATAACACATCAAGTGAGAAATGAATCAATGAAAAACTGATAAAACGTTAGCATGAAATGTGTTAACGCATAAATCAGCGCTGAGGAAATTTCGTGAATTTAAGAGTCGAACAAATTCAAGAAAGAATTATTAGCAATTGTAGAGAACAGTTAACGGATACAAACGCAAATTAAAAATGAGACAGTGACGCCAACGAAAAAAGCAACAACTCTAGTTGAGCAATGATTTTCGTAATCGTGCACTGAATTCTATAAAATGATGATGACTGAGAAATATTTCAGATATCCCTTCTCCTTCTTTCTCAAGAGACCAACATCATGATTTTTAACCAGCATCGAAACAAACGTTCATATCGTTTTCAAA
>JAPYMA010000635.1:0-18983 GCA_035041965.1 Anisakis pegreffii | reverse complement strand
GATATGGCTTGAATTGTCGCATTTTCAGTACTATTTCTTATTGAAATGTAACAATTTGTGAATTAGCTGCAGAAGTGAAAGATTTTAATAATTAATATGTTATAAAATATTGATAATAATGAGTGTTATTTCAGAAGATAATTCGCACAATGATGTGCCTCGAATCAGGCGTGAGCGACCAAAGTCTTTTAACTAAAGCTTTGCATTTCTGCAGTCGTCAGCTTACGTTTATTATCAACACCATCAATCCAAACTTGTCAGTTTCCAATGCACTTTTGCTCTATTGTTGGAATGTTTTTTGATTTTCATTTTTCCGTTGCTCGATGTGCTGTAACTGTTCTTTTTTTATAGCTTGAAAGATGGAATCCTTCCGGAACAAGCACCTGAATTGTTTGGAGCGATGCCAGAATTTTATTTGGAGAATTGCCTTGATTTTATCGCGTTCTTGCTGAAGTAAGTTTCCGTTCACATTGTATTGTAAGCGCGAACTAGTTCGGTAATTTTGATCGATTTGTAGATATAATCCATCGCTTGTTCTGGCGAGTCGACTTGATCTACCTCAACAATTACTTGTCTTCATATGCAGCACTCATTATTTCAATAATCCTTTTTTGGCCTCCAAAGTTGGTTTGCTTCCATTTTTTGTCATTAATTATACAGTTGCGTTTCATATTGAGTTTAGAGCCAATCAGTGTTCACTTTCACTTTTAATCACGGTTCTCTCGATTACTTTGCATCTATCGAAATTGTTTTCTTGTGTTTGATTTAACACAGACGAATTTCATTCGAGCATTTACCTATCATTTTCTTTCAAAAAAGGTTGTGGATGTAATGTTCATGGTATGTCCACCGATAATGCCAGCTGCACAGTCGTTTCATCAAAATATGATCAACTCTCGACTCGCTATGGAAAAACTTTTCCCAAGTTTGGTTAAGTTTTATTCGGGTAAGCAGTTATTTATATCCCATCATTTTTTCCGTTTTCATCATTTTGTTTTTTCTTTATTATTACATTTTTTCCTCCGAGCATTTGCAGTTTATATGTTCACTCGTTTGTTTATCTCAGTCTGTTTAAAAAGAACAAAATAAAAATTGTATAGAAACTGTTTGCATTTGTAGATGTTGAAACAACAGGCGCAAGTTCAGAATTCTATGATAAGTTCAATATTCGACGCTCAATTCAGGTCATTTTCCGTTCGCTGTGGGAAAATACCGTTTATAGAAGTCGTATGATCTCATTTGCGAGGTTGATGCGTTCATTTTTTTGTTATGCCTTTTCATGTGCAATTTTATTTTATGTTTGGATTTGCATTTCGCATGTTGCTTGTCTGTTTGTGTATCGATTTAGATTGATTTCTTAACGATATATTTCTACTGATACATCCATTAATCGTTTCGCAGTAAGTGTCCTAGGTGAATAAACTGAAAAAAGAAATCGAAAATTGTTTTACGAGCAATCGTTTGAAAATTATTCTGTTTTAAGGAATAGCCAAGCTCAAAATTGTGGAAAATTTATATTAAAATATTGTTGCAAACAAAATTTGATATTACCACCAATATATCGAATTTTTTATGTTAATATGTACGAAAAACATTTTTAGGGCTTGTGGTAATGATTTCATTCGTTTTATAAATATGGTAATAAATGATGCGACATATTTATTGGATGAGTCATTATTGGCGTTGAAGAAGATACATGATATTGAGGCACAAATGGAAAGTGCTGAATGGGCAACATATAGTCGTGAGCAACGTCAGATAAAGGAAGAGGCTTTAAGTGAAGCGAAGCGTGGTGTTAAATCGTGGCTTATTCTTGGACGTGATACACTTGATCTTTTCACATACCTCACTGCCGACGCGCCGCAGCCTTTCTTTGAACCGGTCATTGCTAATACTCTTCAGTAACGAAACACAATCTTTTCGATACTTCTTTTTAATACCTTACTGCATTTTTGTTCAAAAAACTTAAATGGTTTCGTGAAAGGATAAAGTGGAATGTACGGTAATTAATGATGTGATGAATGTTTGATAAGAAATGAGTTAATTGCAGTTGTTGGGCGAACGTTTAGCGTCAATGCTTGATTACAATATCTCCGAATTATGTGGTCCCAAATGCACCGAACTGAAAGTTCATGACGCACTGCATCGTTTTATGTGGGAGCCACGTGCATTACTGCAACAAATTGTTCATGTTTATTTGAATTTGGCTTCCGAAAAATTTGCCGAGTATATCGCAAACGATGAGGTGAATAACCGTAGCAATTGAGTTCACATTTATCTTACTAAAAATTTTATTCTTTGTTTATTTATTTTCTTTTTGACTTGACATCTGCTCCCAATTGTTCGAAAGTATTTATGTTTTATTTTCAGAATTTATTTTATAATGGACCTATTTTCTCCAATAATAAATGCTGTTTATGCAATCTCTACAGAGCTCATTTATTATAGAAGCGTTTTTTTTCAGCGTTCGTATACACCTGCAATGTTCTCCATGTTATTGAATCGTCTCAAAATGAATTCAATTGTATCAGTTAATGAATTTGAACGTATGAAGAATTTAGCTGACATGGCCGAAAAAATTTGGAATGAAAAGGCAAAGAATGAGGAAGATTTTGGGGATGATATACCGGATGAATTCAGAGGTATATGAATTCAAATGAGTATAATATGTTCGTTCACTTATAATCGTCATTTATTAGGTGGTCATATTTGTGTGTTAAAAGTTGAAGGCCTTTTATCATACTAAGTTTTTGTTTTCAATAATTGACCGAAATTTTTTTTTGGTTTGTCTTGGCTTTCATCGATCGCAGCACTCAATCAGTCCGATTTGATTGCGACTAAGGTATATCATGATCTGATGATCATCTCGTAATTTTCTTGATATCAGTGTTCATAATCCGATAGGTGATCTTTGAATGGAACATAGAATAAGTGCAAAAAATGTTTTCATTTCTACAGCTCTTTTAAGTGACGTTAAAGTATGTTTTTGTGTTACTTATTTGCTTATCATTAGTACATGTATATTTTACTGTTTCTATTTTTGTTCTTGTCTGGTATCACTGAGTTTCTATCAAATTAATTTTTCAGTGGACATGCAAACTAACAGTATGCAATAAGTACTTTTCTATATTAGATTATTTCTGTAATTTCCCTTTTTTTACTGTTTTGATCCTAATTTTGTAGTGTTAGTTTTTTTCTAAAACTATTGTCATATTTTATTGCTGTGCACCTCAAATTATGCTTCTAAACCAAGTAAACTCATACGCAATTAAAGAAAAAATGACCAGAACGCACCGGAGCATCACCCCACAAAATGAAAAAATAACACTCAGTTAATAAGGATAAAATGAATGGACGTTTTTACCGGTATCGTTTCAGTCCAACGACGTTTATTCGTAAATCACTACATAACTAACGTTATTCACTAAATATCACTGATAATTATAACTGATATATTCGAATTTAAGATCCGGTCATGAACACTCTTATGGATGATCCGGTTGCACTGCCATCCGGCTTGAAAATGGATCGTAAACATATCAGACGTCATTTATTGAGCAGCCAAACGGATCCATTCACAAGACAACCTCTCACGGAAGATCAGCTCGTTCCCGGTCTGTTAGTTTTCTCATTTTTTAATTACTTCAGAATATTTCCTTGAAATTCATTCCTGAAACTTGAAGTTTAAGAAAATTTGGAATTCATTTGTCAGTTGTTCTGTTGTTGTGATAGTTGAATGAATTCTCGATGATTCAGATGAGGAATTGAAACAAAGGATAAAAACGTGGATGAAAGAAAGAACAGCAAAGGCAAAGTCAAAATAATTTGGAAAGTTGATGATTTGTCGAGATTAACTGAACGCATGATGAGTGCTGGTTAAGTCTGTTTTTCATTGATTATTTCTCATTGGCTTTTTAGTTCTGTAGTCATCCATTACCTAATGAATATGAACTGAGGGAATACGAACGAAGTATTGAGAAAATATTGAGGGAATTTTCCAGAAATCAAATATTTTCAAAATTCGTATTATCAAATATTAACTGCGGAAATCTTTTTTTTTTTGTTTTTGGTTCTTTCAGAATTCATCATGCGTTCTTGGCGTGTGTTCTGTATGAAGTTAAGTCGAGTTGAATTGTTTGTTCTTGATGAGGTGTATCGAACCCTTTTATTTGAATGTTTTCCTTTTCTTTTACTGCGCAGGGCTCATTTTTATCTTTCTTTGCTGTATATTTGGTCGTGGTCGGACAAAAGATCTAGGCTCAAGAAATCTACATTCTAAAGCTCTCATCTCATTGCTTGCTTGTTGATTGTCTTTAAGCCGCCATTTGTAACCAAAAAGAGGACTCACTTTACGGTGTACACCACGGATTTTTATTAATCACCATTAGTAAATATCTTACATCAATTCACCACAGCACTGTTCGTCAATTGATAAAGATCAAACAGTAATTGAACGGTGCGATTAAAGCTTTTGAGTGTTGATGTTTTGAGTCTAAGTCTTTTGTAATGCAACCATATTTAGTGAAGCACCTGACGTGTTGATGTACAAATTAAAATTCTCTTCAATCCCCAATATAGATATGCACGAATGAACTCTTCAGTCAAAATTTTATTTATGATACAATTTATTTGTGTTATTTCCCAAAGAAAAGTCATATTCAGTGGTTGGTTTTCTTATGCGGACGTCCAGCTCAATTATATTTGCGTCGTTCGTAAATGAATAATAGCGGAAAGGTGACGAACATTTGCTCATAACTGAGGGAACAGCGTTGAATAGTTTTCTTTGTCATCATTCTCCATTGATAAGGCGTGAACACCTCATAGTGTTGAGAAACAAATTCCAATTCAGACCACATAAAATGTTGCAATAAATTTCCTCTTCCTGCTATTAGTACTATTCGTTCATAGAATTCAAAAAGAATTAAAATACGAGAAGCGAACGAATCAAAATTCAGGTTGTTTCGATAAAAGATGAATAGATGAAGATTTTTGATGTTTTTGCTTTTTGAATTTGATTTGAAGGGAGTAAATAATTTTGAGTTTTTGTTTATGCGTAGTGTTCGTATGCGCCTCTGCGGCAAACTGGTTATTTTATGATTTCTCTGTGTGAACAGTTCAAAAACGTTACAGAAATGTCGAAATGATTTGGTTGGATGTGTTAATGTGAAAGATAAGAAAATATTGTTTTTAAATGAATAAAGGAATGGATTTTTCTCCAGGGATTAATTACAATAAATGAACAAAGCGTTCATTTTATGAAACGCGATCGTACATCGTTCAGTACGTCTATCTTTATTTGCTCATTAATTCTTCTGCGGTATAATCGGTTAGTTTATTTATCAATTATACAACATTCTTTCGTTATGGGTTTTGTTTACTAATTTCCTCTGTCGAATATTATATTCAGTGGAGAATATTATATCGATGTAGTCTTTATTTACAGTTACTTCATTTTTGAACATCTTGAGAGTGTTTTCTCCAAGAAAATTCCAGTGAAAAGACTGGATATTAACGGTACTTTATGTGTTTGTGTGTGGTCTAATAATTCGAATAGTTTTCCGATAAATTTCGATGGCCAATTTCCTAAAACACGATACGTCTGTATTCAAATTTAGTTATACTTTTTGTACAATGTTTGATATTTGCTTTTATCTCGGTCATCACTATCTATGCTGATCATCAGCCACATGATTCACAGAAAGTATTCTTTGCACGTCTTTTTACTGTGTTCAACGTGATTGCATTTCATTTCCGAAAGCGCATTCTGTTATATATACACGATATGCGGCATGCTGTATACATTGTGCAACACATTTTATTTGTAAATGGAAATGTTTGTAGTGACTGATACATGCTAGAGGTGTGCTTGAAAAGAGGTTCGAAGAATCGATCAATATGCAGTTTTTTGAGAATCAATCAATATGCAGTTTATTAGTAGACGAGCAGTATCGTCAAGAGTTGTCTATGCTATGAAAGAGATGTATTGATGCGGGTATATATTTTTGAATTTGCTTTGCTGTTGAGAAAGATGCTGTTGATATATTTGGCGCATGCTTTTTTCATATGCTTGAGACTAACGAGGAATAGTTACAATGGTTTTTTATTGAATCTCGACGTAGATTCATCGTTATATATTTATAAAGAAAAGTTATCGCACGATATGAATTTAGTTCGAGAATTAAAATTTTAGATAGCATTTTCAGTCTTTATTATATTACCATTGTTGTTCCGATATGCTTATTGTTAAGTATCTGCGTGGTCATAACCGTTGCTGTGTCACATTTTCAGCTTCGTCTTCATTTTAACAGTGATCGTTTCGGTTTTGTGTTAAGTTGTATTGCTAGTATCCGTTTCGCAATGCTTTTTCTATCAGACATTATTCTTTTTATCGTGAATTAATTTCTATTCATTGATTCCGTTACTGTTACTTGGTGAACTGATTGATACATCATACTTTGTTTAATGAAATTATTGGATTACACCTGAATTACACCCCTTCGTTCGAATTGTGTGTGAGTTGAGCTCGAAAGTAAGCTTCACCTTTTGCGTCAGTCCAGTTTCATCTTCCAGTCTGATTATTTATTTTAGTCTATTCAGTCATATTGTACGTAGTTCATCAATTTAGTCGTTTTACTTATTTGGTGCTTACCATACTTTAGCGTTGATCAGAATGGATAATTTGAAAATTTTCATGAGATTACCTTGCGGCCTGTCGTTGTTCCCTATGAGAACGCGGGACTACCGAGTTCCACGCTTCTCTGTTCTGTGCGAACCTTCTCCAACATTGACTAAATAGTTTGACGAACAGCTCATCTCGTTTTTAGTCTGCCCAGAGACCTTTTCATGTCTCTTGGTATCGACTGTGTGAGCCGCTGACAGGTCCAACGCTCGTCGTACATTCTTGCAATATGACCCGCCCAACGTCTTCTGCTGATGTACATTTCATGGAATTACTTCTTCAAATATTTCTTTATGTCCGTTCAAATGTTATGTTACTTTCGAAGTAAGCTGTTTGAATAATAGCGTTCATTTGAAGGTTTTTTGTGTGCAGTGAGAGTGGGCAATTTCATATTTCGAATACTGACTGGGAGGAGGCAACTAGTCAGTGCTATTATCTTGTTTTCATTGTTTTTAGAAGTTGTGACTCAGCGATGGAGGTATGCGGAACGACCGATAACATTTTTTGTGCAACTGACATTCTCGAAAGCGATTGCAAAAAACAAATGTTACATTGCTTGCACCTATTGATTTGTTCGAACATTACGCAGTGATTCTGGTATGGATAGGATTTCATTTAAGATTGACGTAGAATTGGGATGAGTATTCGAATGAGGTGTATCAACGGCTAGGCATACCGTGCACATTTTATTTTTTTATTGAACAGGATGAGGATTTTCTTCATTTGAATAATTTCACTTCTTCGGTATATATATATATATATATATATATATATATATATATATATATATATATATATATATATATATATATATATATATATCCATCGGCAACTGTTCCATTCTTTTTCGAGCATTGGAGTGTAGAAGAACAAAAGGAAAAAGAATCCAACAAACGCCTGAGTGATTTTGACTAGTTTTGAGTTGCAGACTCAGTGAACACTGCAACGAAAAATGAACTGATTGGAATTACTATATGTTAAAAGTATCAACAGTCGGCGTTTTCCAGCTAGCCTTTCACGACAAGTTAGTATCGAATGTGAACCATTTCAAATATTCTGCCAAGGAAAGTTGTATGATCTCATTTAATAAAGTCTCATTTCAGCATTCCAATGTTATAACATGCGAATAATGTAAATTTACCATTTCTATCGTAAGGAGACAAGTTCGGTTCGACCCAGTATCGATATTTCTCAATAGTTGAACGGGTATCGCTTAGTGATGGTCGTTAAAAACGGGTGCTGTCCGTAGTTACTCGAAAAGCACCTTGCTGAAGCGTTCATGTGTAACTAAAAAATGTGCATCCTGAAGCATCATTGTATGTTCACATTCGAGAGCACATCAGAGCTCTGCGGAGACCTAATGTCCTCTACCACTTCAACTGCTCCCTACCATAATGTGATAGGGAGGAATGGAAATGATTGGGGAGATGAGATTTTATTACGTGGGGCCAGAATGTTGTAAAACTCTCATTGGCAGAACATTTGCAATGATTCGCATTTTATAAAGGCATATATCAACTTGCCGTGAAAGTCTAGCTGCGAAACTGTGATTTGATATAATGATATTAGACAAACATATCTCGATGGCATATCAGTCGTTGAGGTTGCAATGCTGACCGCTTTCAGTAGCACGTTTAGAAGGCGACAATTGGAAGTCACGTATACTTATGTGATAGTTCTAGCAATAAATAACCATCACATAAGTGATGGTTATTTATTGCTAGAACTATTACATAAGTATACGTGACTTTCTTCCTTCCTTTTCTAATGATAGCTTAAAATGCCGAGAGGTTGGAGAGGTTCAGGAGAGTAAGAAAAGAAGAAGAATTTAGAACGTGAAAGAAAATAGTTCAGAAGAGGAATTGCAGTAGTATGAGGTTCTTCAAGAAATTTGTCATAAGTAATAGTAATAATGGATATTTTTACAGGTGAATTAAAAAGGCTGACATTGAATTCGGATTTGATTTTAAATATTGATTCAAACTATTAACGAAATCTAAAAATTGAAGTGCTGATAAGTTGATCATGTCAGACTCATCATTTTTCTTTAATATGCCCAGTCTTATCTTATCGATTCTGATTTCATTTAATAAGAGTTCGATAATTACCTGTTCCGTATTATGGTTTATCAGTTCTTACAAATAATTGACGGAATCGAGGTTATATGTAGACAGGGAACCGCATCTCGATGACGAAGGTTTTTTCCACATGTGCTATTCTCTGCATTGTGATCCGAATGGAATTGTGAACAACAGTGGGATGATATATGTATATGATCATTTAATAATGGTGCTATCGTAGATGTCATATATCTAATGCTTACTTTAGCATCATTTTTTGTTGAAAATAAATGTGAGACAAGCTAGTCGAATGTTATATCAATCAGTGGTGATGTGGTGTTATAGATTTAGTTGAGTTTGAAGTGCAAATATTGTAAATTGTTAGGGATTAAAATATGAACGTAAACTTGATTCAGTCTGCTGAAGGTTACGCTTTCTGATTTGTTTGGATTGTTGTTGGTTTTTATTGCTTCGTTGATTGATTGATCGATTCGCCCAGCAGTAGTTACTAAGTACCGACGAACGGCTGTTTCACCTCCTTTTTTCGCTTTCATATTATATTCGCTCGTTGCATTGCTCCGCCCTACGGGTTTGGGCTAAGTTCATAATCTCATTCAATCGTCTACATTATCTTGCAAAATTCTCACGAAGGAGGCGGTAAGATAGTCAGTCGTGTGTTTAGTTGGATGCTTGTTTGCGTTTGGTACCGCATGGCAATCGATTGTGGTTGCTCGCTGATCAATATTTTCAAAAAGTTGTTCTCTAAAACTTGTAGGCGGCCTTGACGGCCAAATGCTAAGCTATTGCTCTGTAGAACTAGCTATAAAGTTTGTAGAGATAAGCTGCACCAATCAGTTGAATGTGCATATCGCTGTTTTTTGTTCTTGTTTCTTCATTCTCTTATTTGAATTGATAACGTTTGGTGTACGGCAAAATGTAACAGTATAAAGCGGTTAAGAGCAGAAAGTATATCATATCTAATGAAATGATAAGAGTGATCAAATTTTTTTGATATGATCGATAACACAGCTATTGTAACCGATAGTGTAACTCATTTGATTGTATAATAGATACAAGCCGGATCATAGCCTGGCTCAGGCTCACAACATTAATGCTATTGGTACACCACTCGGTTTTAAGCAAAACTTTCCTCCGCGAACGGGAATCGAACCCGCGATTATCCAATTATCTGTTATTATTCCTTATGTTATCGTGATCGCGGGTAGATCAGTTCGCTCTGATGGTAGCGTTTGACGCTCATCAGATCAGTTTCGCATTATGTGCACTGAAGAACTGATTGCGATCTTAACGCAACCACTCGGCAGAGACTGAACGGTCTCCGCGGTAGCTCAAAGGTAGAGCCCCAACGGGTAATTGGTACGTCGCGGGTTCGATTCCCGTTCGCGGAGGAAAGTTTTGCTTGAAACCGAGTGGTGTACCAATAGCATTCATTTGATTGTACTTTAGTGAGCACTTTTTGGAATTATTTGATAAGCTGTTGAATTAAATGTCTTCCTTGGGATGTGCATGTGAACATTCATGTGTTAGTGGATGTACGTATTAATGTGCTCACATATTTAATGATGCATTTTTTAAATGATTAATTACGTGGTAATTCCATCATAATCCTCTGAATGATGAACGTCTTTTTACTGAATTTCTGCTAGTTTACATCATTTTCATCTTTTGTCTTACGTAATTTTGCTGTAGCCAACTTTCCTCTACTGTTTTTTTTTCTGTTCCATCGTATGAAGAGTTTGATTCATTTCAGTAGCTGTGAAATCGTAGCAATTAATCAACTCTGAGATTTTATATTGGTCTGTGTTTGTTTTATATGCAAGGCTAAGGGGATTGATGTCTATGTATCAGTGATGAGCGACAAAAACTTCGAACCTAAAGAGCTGTTGAACTCATTTGTTGAGTTCCCATTAGCATTATGACATCTTTCATCGTTTAAAGTATTTTCCCTCTGTTGAAAGGCTCACTCAGTTTGTGAATATTTTTAATATCGTTCGTCGTGAACTCAGTTTATTTAAGCGATTCAATTATTTCAATGTTTTTGTTTCAGTAATCACCACATCCGGCTAACGCTTCATTCGATCTTATTGTAAAGATGATAAACATTGTCTCAAACATCTTCAAGGTTTCTTGTAATGCAATTTTTTTTGTTTATTTATTCGTGACGATTTGCTTTCATATTTCAGTTCATGCTCTCATGGAGAACGTAGCAATTGTCACTCGATGTCATTTTGATTTGCTTGCGTCAATCGATTAAATTGACGAATTTTTCTCAAAATCATTTTGTGACGATTCATCGAGAATCGATTGGCTGCCTTATCATTGCGTTTTACTTCAAGGGACCGACAGTTGGTTCGTCGATAGTAGCGATTTCAGCGAGATTGGCCAGCACAGAGGCAACATTTCAAACGAAACCATACAAACTGCATAAACTCGACTCCGGACCAGATGTGAACGTTTCTGTGACGAAGGATGACGCCATTCAGTTCTACACTCAAATGCAGGTATGGCGTTGATCATTCATTTTATCTATTCTTGTTTCCTTTCTTTTCTTCCTTCTCAAAATGCTGTAATCAGTCATTCATTTTAGACTATCCGACGAATGGAGACAGCAGCCGGAAATCTGTATAAGGAGAAGAAAGTTCGAGGATTTTGTCATTTATATTCGGGTCAGGTGAGTGAGAAGATATCTGATGTTTACATGCCAATTGTGATATAAGTATCGAAAATTTTCAATCACAGATCAAGTCTCGAAATGTTTTTCGTTAAGGAAGCGTGTGCGGTTGGTATGAAAGCAGCAATGGGACCTGAAGATGCAGCAATTACAGCATATCGATGCCACGGCTGGACATATTTAAGTGGTTCGAGTGTTGCACAGGTTCTTTGCGAACTTACAGGTAAAACGATTATCTCGAAAGTAATTCGACTATGAACTTCAGCTATAGTTAAGTCTCCATTACAACCCCATTCCAAGATTTTCATCGTAAATCGAGGTTCCACTTCATTTCTTTAAAAGTTGCTGCTTTTCTTCCAGTTGTCATCACGAATAGAATTTGAAAGTAGAATGAATGAACATGATTGAGGTCGAATCTCGGGTAATGTTCATGGCAAAGGTGGTTCAATGCATATGTACGGTCATAACTTCTTTGGTGGCAATGGTATTGTTGGTGCACAACAACCACTCGGTACTGGCGTTGCGTTCGCGATGAAATACAGAAAACAAAAGACTGTTTGCATAACGCTGTTCGGCGATGGCGCCACAAATCAAGGGCAGTTGTTCGAATCAATGAATATGGCTAAATTATGGAACTTACCTGTACTGTACGTTTGTGAAAATAATGGTTATGGTATGGGTACATCAGCTGCGAGATCATCTGCGAGCACTGATTATTATACACGAGGAGATTACGTTCCCGGATTTTGGGTTAGTGCTTCATTTATTATATTCTTCATGTTGTGATGAAGTGAGCCATGAATATGTGTAAATGCATGAATTTAGGTTGATGGAATGGACGTTCTAGCTGTACGCCAGTCAATCCTATGGGCAAAAGAGTGGTGTAACGCAGATAAAGGACCGTTGATGATTGAGATGGCAACATACAGATATGGTGGTCATTCGATGTCTGATCCTGGAACGAGGTTCTTTTTGTGTTGTTTAGATTACAGATTAATCTTTCAATTGTTGCTTCTTCATAGTCATCGCACCGTGACTTGCTCGCGCCTATCAAAATACTTTCATTTATTGTATTCCACGTTAATTTCTTTTTGACGACGGATTGTTTACTTGTGACGCGGTATGCTAAATTTTTTGTAACTCCGAAACGGTTTTAGAGTGATGCAATTTTGTGGCAGCACTTCTATTTATACATTCAGCTGAATTATTTCTGAATTCATGTCGTATTTTTTCAGTTATCGTACACGTGAGGAGATTCAGGAAGTTCGTAAAACAAGAGATCCTATTACTGGATTCAAGGATAAAATTGTTACTGCAGGACTTGTCACTGAAGATGAACTCAAAACGATCGACAAAGAAGTTCGTAAAGAGGTTCGTTTTGTCAATGTTTTCGATATCGCCATTTTGCTTCTCGCCTTCTGATTACTTCTAGATATCGCTATCAGATATGATGAATTAACAACTAGATATTATTATAATCATAGTTGTCATTCACTTACTACTGATGTTTATGCTGATGGAACTTTAGGTAGACGAAGCTGTGAAACTCGCACATTCGGATAAGGAGACTCCGACTGATTTTCTGTTGACGGATATCTATTATAATACACCAGCACAAACTGTACGTTGCACGACAGATGAAGTACTTCAAACTCATTTGACATCTGAAGAGGCATGTAAAGCTGTTGCAAAATGAGTGTGAAATAAATATTCAGTTGTGATGATAATAATTATAACTGTAGTAGTAATAATAATAATAATAATAATATCTTACTGAATCAATCCATAAATCAAATAATGTGTTTGTTTCAGGTTAATGACAATAAGAAATAGTTTAGTGTTACTGTTATTATTCTATCAAAATTCTTTTCATTTGAGTTAAATGAGTGTTTGCATCAAAACAGGAATCAGTTGATTAGCGGAATATTTCGAAAATAAATCGAAAATTAAATAATATTCGACAGAAATGGGCAGCTGAGTGGCTGATGGTCAGAGCAAGGTTTTATTTATGCCTTTTGAAAGAATGCTGCGTAGAATAATTGTTCTTGGTTGTGTAGATGGGGTAGGAGATGGTGAAGGGGAGAGTGAATCGATAGAAAGATGGTCGGGGGGGGGGATACTTTTTTGGATTGTAGGTGGTAATAAATGGAGGAAGTGTACAAGAGAAGAAAGTTTCATCGAATTCAATTTACTTCACTTTTTCAATGTAGCTACCTGTTCGTGACTGAGAATTATTTCCGGTTGAATCATCTGTTCTGTTTATTTTATAAAATATTTTCGTAATGGTGTCAGATTCTGTCAATTGGAGGATGAATGTTGTTCAGTTCAATAAAATTTCTCGTCAACCAATTCACCGTCTTAATATTGCTAGTTTTTGTTTGTTTTCTGATTCTACGATTGCTCGTTCATTTTAATGGACTACATCAAATGCAATATCAGTTGGTTCGTTAGTAATATTCATCATCATAATTGCTTCATGTTAGTAATAGTGAATGTGCTATTTTACAACCAATTTCAAAGGCTTTGTTTATGTGTTTGCTTTTCGAAATCGAATGATAACCATGCAATTAGCCGTCGTTTGCGTTCACTTCACATTTTTTGTATTCAATTTTTTAGATTCGTTTTTGAAGATTTTTTTGTTCCACAAAAGGTGTCAGTTAGTCATCGTATGAAACTTTCGTGAAAGAAAATCATGTTTGTTATTACCTGGATTACCTGGATTGGCCAGGCTATCAAACGTTTGTAACGTTGCTGGCCACAATGCTCGCGTTTCCGTTCGCACTGTTCAAATGCTTGTTTCTTAGAACTGCTATTCATTATTACTGTCATTACTATTATTTTATGATCTTCATTTTGTCCTTTCTGACTGCATCCACCGTGTGATTTTTATTTCTAACAGTTACAAAAGTGTTTATGTCCGGTTGCATTACGAAAGTGATTGGTTGTATTTTTCTTTGTGCTTCGTAGAGTTCTTTTTAAACGAGCGATCAATTCAATAAACATCAGTTGTCGTTTGATGATACTAACGGACTTTGTTTCAGATGGAATTTTGCATAATTGAAAGTGGAAATTGTGGAAATCTCAATCGAGTTACGAGAACTTCGTTAAATTGCATAATTTTATAAGTTTGAAAAATATTCAGAGCAAGTAAAACTCGTTTGCCACTATCTCATCGTAGTAGTGCTTGAAAGGCGCTAATAGATAATTTTAATGGGTTTGTTCAAAGTTTGTTCAGTAAAAAAATTCTTGAAAAAAATTCTGCATGATTTTACTAACAAGTTCTTGCAAACTTTTTATTGTTTCCAGTTTCAGTGAACCAAAGCACTCGGTGTAAAGGGGCATGAAAACATTTGAATTACAAAGCACCGCATAATTCAATCGCCTCTCTCCTGTCATACGATTTTACGCTTTGTTTTTGTACGTATTCCTCATCGTTTATTTATTCAACCAGCAATTCTTCCAGAGCTTCTCATCCACAATTCTCTTTCCATCCACAAATGTTTCCTTTTCCAGAGGATGTTAAGATTTTAACCTTCCGCAACAATTTACAACTGTATTTGATTCCCGAAATAAGTGGTCATCTTATTGATCAATACCGAACACTGTGCAAGGGATGAAATCATTGCAAATTTATGAGAACAACCTCAATAATTAATCCGAAATCCAGACTTAACTCCTTCATTATTCGTCAAAGATTTAGAGGTCTTAATCGGTCCAAGTCTGAAATTCTATAATCACACTTTAAGTAAACCTAAAGAAGTCAATATCAGTGCATCTGTCATCATAAGACTTTTCACCTCCAGTATTGTATCCCTACTAACTAAACTGCTCTATACTTTTCCGTTAAATATGCTTCTTCCATCTGGTCCCCTTTTGCTTTATGCTGTGGCTAGCATTACGGTAATTAAATGGAAGAAACATCCAGAGAGCACGTACTCGTTTAGTTTTTGAAGGACAATGCGAAAGACTCAGCAATACACATGAATATCATGAAAGTCTATGATTCGAGACTTTTGAACTGCAACGATTTTATATTGCTCTTTTTATGTTCTCCGATAGCATTATCATTCACCAACGACGTTTACCCCAGATATGGGAATTTTTCGAATTCTCTTCAAGCAGTGAACAAACTCAAAAAAAGGCACTCTCAAACAGAATGGCACTCTAGCAGCCTATATGTGCAATGCATGCGATGTTCCTCAATTATATGTGATGTTCCTCAGAACAAGCTGTGTGTGCGATCTTTCCATGAAGTGCTCCTCAATTCAATGTTACTTATTTCACTTACACTTTGCCAAATCGGTAACAGCGTTTTGCATTAACAAATTTTCAAAATGCCTTCTCACACTGATATTGTACTTGGACTTATACTACATTTGAATTCACTCAAACCTATCGTCACAAAACTGCAATAGTTGCTGTCATGACGATCGACAAACCCTGACAACTCGTTGATCCCTTCAGGCGATTTTGGTGTAATGTGTGGCAACACGCGGAAAAATATTTATGCAGCTGTCACGCCACGAACCATTGTTACTCTCAAATTTATCCAAATCTCAACAAAGTTATGAGCTCACGTCCAGGCGAGAGCTTCGAACGTGAGCCTTCCCTATCATGTGACGTCGAATTGCACCCAGGTAGTTTGTGCGGAGTTCTCTACGCATTTTGCGATTCCGTCTCAACCATGGAAGGCCACTAAATTATGCCTAGCAATACTTCCCTCATTATGCCTGGCGCGACAGCATAAAAAACGTGGTAATGAACGACGAGAGGATGAACAAAGTGATGAAGGCACGAAAACACGAAGTAATCACAACAACAACACAAAATGATAACGTAAACAACAACAGCAACAGAAAAAGCAAACAGATATTCACATAAACACGAGATTTCAATGGCTACATCCAGTCGGACAATCCAAAACAAAATAACACGAACACATACTGAATGATTATGTCAAAAATGAAACAGAATCAAGCCAGCTGCAGTCATTTTGGCTCAACTCAAAACAAGTTTGAAGTCAAGCCAAGCTATTGATAATTCAAGCTTGACTCAGGCCTTGTCTCCGTCCACACAAGGTATGAGAGCAATCCGAGGAATGCTACCTGCCTTTCTATTCCGTAGCTTATCATCTGTGTGCTCGAATTATGAACTATGAGAAAATTTCACAATATTACCCCAAAAATGCTACCTCAAAAACATCTTATTGAGGACGCACACATCAGCTCATTACAAGCCTGAGAAGATCTTGTGCTAGCGGTCACGAGAACGTTCTAACTTCTATGCGCAGCATAAACCGCAGTCATCCAGTTCAACCCTGGCCCGGGATATAAGCTCTCGAAAGTGGTCAACTATTAAGAACAGAGGCGATTACTCCAAAAATTTGATGGAATTTAAATATCTCCCCGTTACCAAACTGATGAACCTACAATGCTTCACATCTCATTTGAATGGAATTCTAAAACTTATCAAGTACCTTATTAGCACTAAGGACGTATAATAGCTGCACTGGCATGGGAAATAAGGAATGCATCATGGAAGTGTATGAACGCCATCATGACACTAGCTAATAGAAAAACTTCGGCGAGTAACCACAAACACCTGAGAGATTTCTCCTCACAGCACATTTGATAACATTGGATCTTTATTCCAGCTGTTATCAAACAGCACTACAAGAAAGAAGTTCTTCGAGTCACCAGTCAGCAACTCGACTCTACAAGATGAGTGGTCCAGGCGAACTTTCCAGACCTACCGCTAACTTCATAAGGCTATTCATACCCTAGGTTCATTAAAAAAACTCGTAACGAGACAATTGTAGAGGAATGGATCAGCTTCTTTCGAAGAACATGATGATATGACAAAAGAATTCTGTAATAAGGTAATAGATTCTCTCGAAAGTAGGCAGAGTTTATGAATGACATTTATCATGTCATTTGGCTTAGAATAGCGATGGTAAAGTATAGTAGAGCTTTTGTGGTGTCGCGTGTAATGCATGTTAGCATACGATGAAATTAGCGTGATAAAGTGAGCAGAGTGAGCACGCTGTTTGAAAATCATTAATATGCGCAGAAAAGTTGCTGTCTCTGACTCATGTTCAATCTTTTTCTTCAGTGGAGAGCATGTCACTTCGAAAAAAACAGTCTGCATTTCCCTCTGGCAGCCATGACTCAGGCTTCCTATCAAAATCTTCAACAGCATTCAGTCAGCGCTTCTGAACGTACATGCATGCTCCTCTTTCTTTTCGTCAGCTAAAAACTGAGTGAGGAAATTCGTGAACGTGAACACGCAAGAACGTTGGCAACTGTAATGGCAGATTGCTCAGGCTGAACGTCTCTTGATCCGCCTTTCTAGTAGGAGCCTTCGAAATCTCAGGTCATTCCATCCAGCAGCCAGTAGAAACACAGTAATATCTCGAAAATGCGGATTTTGAGGTCCTAAGGAGTATGTATGTTCAGGATTTTAGTGATGTTTCTAGTGAGATGACCTTTTGCTCATATTTCGATAAGATTAGTACCAGTCGGTTCGGCTTGAGGACTGGACGATGTAGAGTATAAAATTATGACTGCATGGGAGATCCTCCTAAGAGAAATCCTCCAAAAAAACAGTCGAACTCAATGTTGTAATCGCTTTTTTTGGCTTCCCTTGGGAGAAATCGACATGATGATGCTTAAACACCGAGTGATACCATATTTTGCGGTCAGAACACAAAAATGGCTAAAGCTATTGGGCTGATCCGTGTTTCCTTCCATAAAGAGCCTTCTTCCAGCTCGATTGATGCCAGATTCGTGATACTTTAAAAAGTGAGTCCATTGGCCGAAAATCCTGAAATGACGATTTTTGCGGTTTTTGGGGTCTCCAGAGGTGCGTTTCCGTTGGTCGATCGGAACAATTCTTGCGACATTCTTACTCACATGGTGAAGATCATGAAAAAACCGCTTAGATCGTCTCAAAACATCAATCCGGACCTGAAATATGATAACTCGAAAATCCCGATCTTGAGAATCCCGATGATATCTCGAAAATCCCGATTTTGTATGATCAAGGGTTTTTCGCGAAAAAATTTTTTGCTCCTTTTTCGATAATTTTGGTACAGATCGACTCGGCTTGACGAAAGGATCACGAAAATGACAAAAATATGGCATCTCGAGAGACGTGAGGCGTGAAAAATGCCTAAAGATCAAGCATCACAGTACTCCTAACGCTCTGAGGGTCACAGGTTCAATTCCGGCAAGCGTCAATACGTTTTGCCACATGTGACCAGCAAAAAAAAACATGGTCTGTTCAGCTTATCAATAAGTTCAAATTTTCCTGAGGGCGCCCTCATGGTACTCTGATGAAAGACGTCACGAACTAAAACAAAAGTGTGGCTATAGCTGATTTTATGAAGGTGCTTCATTGTTAGAGGAATCTACAGATGAGGTACCACATTCAGGCCTCCTGTATGCTCAGACTTGATCGGTAAGCATAAGATTTTTTGACACAGTCGGATAGCAGAGATTCTAACTTTCAGAACAATAGCGTAGGCGCGCTCATTCATACAAATTGATCACTA
>JAPYMA010000634.1:0-166618 GCA_035041965.1 Anisakis pegreffii | reverse complement strand
ACGTCGTTTGACGTTTTTGACACAGTGCATGTAGAATGCCATTGCAAAAGTCCAATGTATTGAGTAAACAACATCGTAAAAAGAGTTGATCTCTGATCAGCTATTTTACATTGCACTATTGAAACTGCTTCATCAAAGGGAAGACTATCTAAGTAATGATAACTGATTACTTTGATAAGATACTGATCATTGATATCATGATCAATTCTGAATCAAGAAGAGATGCACGTGAAAGGCGATTGATACAATTAAGACGTTCAATATCTTTAATTTCTGTGCAGCCGAATCGCTCTGATGAGCAAATCGCATTCAAGCAATAAAATATCTAAGGATATGGAGAACTTAAAGAAAACTGTTGAATAGATAAAATTAGGTATTAATGCATGCATCTATCGATATGACTGTCAATATCCGAACAGAATACCGCAGAATATGATTTCTAAGATTTGAATAAAAAGTATGAGAGCACCATATGAGGGCAAATATGTTCCGATGCACTATTTCGATGCTTGATTAGGGCTGTGTTGAAACTGCTCCAATAATTCGTCATTATCACCGTCTAATTAAAATCTATATCACAGCACATCAAACAAAACCGACCTAAAAATATCAATCTCTTCTGTAATTTTCCTTTCAAAGAAGACCATATTCATTTAGATTCTACCAGTCTCACAAATGCACTGATATGAATATTTCAAATTGTTCATGACAGTATGAAACATTCATATTGCTCACCAATGTTCATATTGTTCACTGTTTCCTCAATTCTATAGGGATTACCATTTTCGAGTTCACCGTACCCTCAGCATTCCCCACTAACATGTAGATTTTTGTACACCATTACATTGCTCTGAATCTCAACTATAAGAATATTATATATTTTGTCGAGGAATAATGCTTAGTTGAGGAGATATAGCAATTTTCATGAAGCCATCTCAACAACAAGCGCAAAGTCGCTCATTCATATAAAATCTATCGCTATTAATGAATTTCAATACGTTACTGTAGCTGTATAGAAGTCACCATCTTCAGGGAAACCGTATTCACAGGTTTGCCCGGAAACATGTAAATTTCTTTTCACCGTCCGATCCAGCCGAACCTCTAGATTCAGGAAATTATAAATTTTACTGAGCAATTTGGCTTAGTTGTGGAGATACAGGTATTTTATTAATACTACCTCAAGGCAATGCGAGTGCCACCTTCAATGCTACCGTATTCTTAAGTTTGCCTAGTAACATATAAATTTCTTTCCATCGTTCGATCCATCTGGATCTCTACATTCACAAAAACATATATTTTGCTGAGCGATTTTGCTTAATTCAGGAGATATAGCCATTTTCTTAGATCTATGATATTCATAGTTAGTGGTGAGTAGAACTAAACGGTTTTTATTTAGTGGACTGGGTCTGATGAAACTGGAATCTTCGTCCGATAGCATACGCATATACATCTTTACTGAAATAGAATTCGTTCTAAAAAAGGTAGATGGAATGCATTATTACGATGCTGGCCCAATCTGAGGGTATAGGCCAGCGGTCGGTAAGTAGGTCTAACCGCGAGCCAAAATTCTTCCAAGCAATTGATTGGTGGGTTTAAACCTATTTTCTTTTGTTTTTCTACCCCTTTAAAATCAAATTCTTAAATTCATCTGACGGGTCAAAAATTATTGTCGGAGGACCAGTTTTGGCCCGCGGGCCGGGGGTTGCCGATGCCTGCCTTAAACTCTTCAAAACAGTAACTAACCGTTATGCTCACACTATAATGGCTTCTAGTCTAAAAACAGTATATCTGCAGTTTCACGAAAACTTCAATTCAACCTTCTGGAAAATGGTATCTTGATCTATATGATCACGGCACTAGTTAGTAGCTATGGTTGTCACATATGCCAGGATCGGATGGTCTGTGCCTTCATTCTTGTAGGTATAATGATAACACATTACATTACATCCATCCTACAGATAACACATTACATCCATCCTGTAGATGATAACTTATTATGTTGTCAATATCAGTTTTAGATTCCGACAGTTTTAACCAGTTTCCATAGTTTTAAATGTTCATTGTTATTTTTGATACTCAAAGGCTATGGAAAATGAATGAAAGATTGTTTTTGATACATTGTTTTAACAAAAAACTGCATCGTAATGGTTCCTCGACAATTTGTTAAGTTGACCACTGGTAATTCAACAGAGTCTTCAACTAGGCATTAAAAAGGAAAAGTTTTTCAATGCACAAAAAATATTAAGGTTTTTATTGAGTGTAGGAAGAGAAAGAATTGCTGAACGAATCATTTTTTATTTGTGAAACAACCTGCTCAAGGTGTCTCATTAAAATCTTCATTTTATTTTTAACAATAAACCGTACAACGCCAGCTCACTCTTAATTTGATGCGTGATAGGTGGGTAATACAGCAAGTGCTGAGGTTAAATTCCCATAGTAATTTCATCACTTGCTAATTTCATCAATTCATTCGATGTGTTTGTTGAACCTGTTGTTAGTTATCATCATTATTTTTCATCGTAGTTGTTGATATCAAACAGATTTCAATGAATTCTATTCATTGCTTCAAAAAATGTCATAAAAAGTGATGATATAAGTTGGCGCAATTTCAAGCTTTCCTTCCGAGTGTTTCCTATTGCCGAAAACGACTCAGCTTTAAAAGTCGAATTTGAGCGAATGCCATTAGCGGAACGAAAGCGAGAGCTGCGAGTGTAAATGTCAATCAAATCTGACGAAATGTTCAAAAACGCAATCAGTCACATTGCTGGAGGGCAACGACGAATGATGTTCAATCCTGTTCCATAAGTTTTCATTTTCATTTCATATTATTACAATTCAATGGTTGTTATTCATTCAGATCGAACTTGTAACGCATAACTCGTTTAAATGATCTCCAAAAATTTATGACACAGCCGTAAGTAACACCTTTTAAAAGGTCAGTAACTAACGGCACATCATCGATTCGATAACCAAGTTCAGTTGAACGAATCACACATACATGTGCAACATGTGTGCGATTCATTTATTCAGACTATTGCGAAGCACATCTGTCAGCTCGACCAGCGATCAGCTTGCCGTTCATCCATCTTTTAAAAACTTTTTTAAAAGTTTTCAGTATATCCAGATTACAAGGATAATATGAAAGAAATATTGTGCGATACAGTCTACTGACGATCAGAACTTGCGCTCGCAAAAGTAACATTGTGCAAGATGCTGTAGTGACCCTATTTCAAATGCATTTCGATGAAATTCACCTTTTGATTGAAATTTGCTTGGACGACATTTGTAGTATTGTCAGAGAGAGTTTATGTAAATGATGGGCAGAACATGAGATCAACGGAAAAAACAAGCTCACAATGAGACAGAAAACAAGCTCTCTTTAAAAAGCTGTTACGGCGATTATCCGGTTTCCGCAGCAGATACATGGATGGATGGTATAGTTTAGAGAAGCACCTATCAAGTCAGGTGCTTCTTGTTCACCTATTAATTCGTTCCGTATACTTTCTTCGAATCACTCGAAAGTGAAAATGGGGTGCTTCACTTCACTTCCTCCACGATATACATTCATTGCATGACCACTACTTTCAATCAAACGACTATTATTATACATTCAACTACTTCTTAAATGAATAGTTTTTGCCTCGTTTGATTGGGAATTTTTAATATATTGCTTAACATTGGGAATTTTATCAAAGGAAACTTTTGATATATTCCTTCGTTTGACAGAAGCCTTGAACGTTCCAGATGATTGTACAATATAATTTCGAAATTTGTTCCTTTAGATCTACCAATTCAAAGTTCAGTGTTTATAAGTTTCAGTTGATCTATGTGTTTTGGATTGAGTTGACTCCAATTTCTGAGTTGTTCTTATTCGTGTGCTATATGTATGAAATTATCTTTCACAAAACCAGAATTATTGCTGTTGCTCTTATGGCTGATATCGCTATATTTTTTTCATATGTTAATCGCATCATAATCGTTAATCATTGTCGAGAATATGTTAGCCCGCTAACAAATTCTGTTTTCTGGCCTATATTTTCATTTAACAGTCAGTATTGAAAGCTGATTGCTCCTGAGATTAATTACTTACGATGAAAGCAAGCTGCTTTATGTTAGCAGATATCAAAAAAGCAATCCTGAAAATTGAACATTAAATAACTGCTTGAAAATGAGTACTGGCCGACTTAGTTATTGCTTCTATACGTTGCTACTAATTTAGATCAAAGCGAAAGTTGCTTTTGAAACGACCACAAATCACTGATTGTCACATCAATCAGAGAACGTGGCTTAGCAACTTTTAAGATGTCATAATTCCACTCTTTGGTGATTTATCATATCTTTTCCACACATTTTTTCTTTAGCAGAAATAATTACATGGAACTTAGCTTTTGTAAATATGCATCATCTAAGTATCCGATTATATCAACGATTAATTTTTTTTAAATTGATCCTTTCATTATATTCACATATATGAAAGACTAAACAAACATCACTGCAGCAAATGTTTTTACACGCTCTCTAAAGTTGTTTTCATTGAATCTTTCGTTTCACTTCCACAAGCAAGTCATCGAAAAAACAGTAAAATGTCGATAAGGAAATCTAGGAAGGTAATCTTATAATTGTGCAATTCACATATAAGTAGTTAATCATGATCAGTATGACCAGTTTTGCATACAATCTAAATTGATTTAATCCTTATCGATGGAGCTTTATTTCAACCAGATGAAGTAATACTGCTGAAATGTAAGTGCGAATCACGATAATGCTTCAACTGGTGAAGTCATTTTTATCTTTCCATTTCGGAGTGAGAGAAAACTTGTAGTGTTCATCAAGAATGTTAACTTCATGCACCAGAATCGATAAAACTCCTCATAACGATTTTCACAACTACTCGTGTTTCGCTCATCTCATCGCTAAATATGTGTCTTTTGCAGTCTTTAAAATTTTTTATGAAATCGTCATTGTGGATATGAAAGTGTTACCCATTGTGTCTTAAGCATCAGGTTATTACATGATGAATGAGTGGTTAGAATTTCTAGATTGGAATTGCAATTATTTTGAAATTATGAGTCTGTTGTGTTCTTTTTTGAACTGGAATATCTATGTCACAGCGATCTGTTATTCTTAATTCAGCCTTACAATGTCGTACGTCCAAAATCGAACATTAGAGAATTTCACAGTTTATAGATTTCAGAATGTCGTATAGAGACTCTAGCGACGAGTATTAATCGTAAAGTAATTCATACCACTTCAGAAAATCGGACGCCTCGATGATGAACGTTGCTTACACGTCAACCGTTGTGATTCTGGCTATTTTCATGCAAATAAGTCACAATCAGAATCAACTTGGAACTGTAATTTATTCCATGTTTAGCTTGATATTTTTTGAGTAATATGATTACGATTGTGATGGCAGTGCTAAACTGAATTGCTGTTTTGAGGAAGTGTCAATGAAAAACTCATATTACGCAACTCGTAGTCATCATCGAGTTTCACTATTGCTCTCAAAAATTCATTCTTTTTTCAAAACTTCTTTCAGTCGACTAAACCTCTTGCGAGTGCATCAGAATTGAGAACAAATGCCGATCGATTCAGGTAGCTGTTGGCATCATTCTGGAGAGAATCATTAATTCGAACTAAATAAGTAATACATTATCATGAGATTCATAAAGTGTTAAGATTAAATTGGCGATCACCTATCTCGAGAGTGACGAATATAGCTCTAGGATTAAAATTTTTGAATTGATTCACTGATAACGCTGGCCAACTAATTCTGAAAAGTTAATAAATAAGATTTGTTAATTCGTATGTCATTTCATATACTGAATCCTTAGAATTGAGTTACAAAGACTATAGTTATAAAGAAAAACAAAACATGTAATATTTCAATTTTTTATTACAATGTGCAGTATGTCTTGTTTCATGCCTTACCTGACCTCTTTTTTGCTTGACGCTTATATTCGGCCGAAGAAACATCTCTTGCCAATGACCAACAATAGTCGGCATGGTTGTGCTCCATTAATCCTGATACCGCTTTTCCATGGCTGAAATATCTTGGTGAAACCTTTCACCATGTTCATCACTGACTGCATCATAGTTCGTCGAAATAGAAGAATAAACAAGAGTCTAAAAAGTGAATGTTGAATGACATGATATATCCCAATTTCTTGTAAGCCTTGATGAGGTTTTTCACCAATTTATCATAGCTTTCTTCCCTTCGGTTTTCGAGAAATTTTTTTGCCACTAACTTGAATGCTTCTCAAGTATCTTCTTCCTTCCCATGAAGGGCCGATTCACAATCGCCATCTTTAAGAAGCTCACGAATCTGAGGACCGATAAAGATTCCTTGTTTTATTTGATCGTCGCTTATCGAGAGGAATTTCATCTTTAATTGCTTGAATTCTTAACGGGAATTGTCCATAGCTCGGAGGGCGCCAATTTTATCTGTAGCGGTGGTAGCAGAATTTTGTTTGGTTCAGTGATGGGTAGATGTTGAACATTTTTTTATTCCAATCTCTAATGATTGACGAGATGGCCAATCTTTCCTGACATCTTGCACGGTTGTTCCTTTCACCCAAAAAACAGCAGTATTTACTGTATTCAATCTGCAAGCCTATCACAAAAGCAACAACTTTTAAGTCATCACAGATCTCCCACTGATGTTCATCACATTTTATACTTTGAAGCGTATGCTATATATTCTCGTGGGCTTCTTTCCTATGTGGTGCATAACCCAAAAGAACTGGTGGCTTGCTATTAGCGCAAGCCTGTTGAAACCCAAAAAAAACAACAGTATTTGTAGTGTTCTGACACGGAAGTTTATCTTGAAACCTAGAGCTAGTAAACAATTTAAATCATTATTAGAGACCTAAACTTAATGAAAAAATTACCATTCTGGTCTCGGAAGCAAAGCATTCTGTCTGTTGACCAGTGTAACCATATACCACTTGTTCAGTCTTAAAACAGAGCAGATATGGAATCTAACTGCCCAATTACAGAACGCACAAACAACAACAGCACCAAAGACCATCATTATTGAATCGTAACCAAGTAATTGTTCGTTTTGTTGTAACATTTTGATATTTCTGGGAATGAATGGTCACTTTGAACTGTGTAAAGCTTCGGTTTTGAATACCGCCCCCAGACATTAATTAGACTTCAAACTTCTTCGGTTCTATATAACCTCCATTTTTAATGGTTCACTGAGGATCATAAATGCTTAAGAAACACACTGTGAACATGATCAAAGAGTAACTTATACATCGAATATCTTCTATAAAACACAATCAATTTAAGCCAGAGCGATTCTCACAGCATCGCGTTTTCGCAGAACAACGAAACACCGCACTACTTCATCTCAACAAGTTGTTAGTTTATTTGATGCTTCATATGTTGATACTTGGGTAGAATCCAGCAGACCGTTTTGAATAAGCTGTCGAATGTAAATTATTGCTGTTGTAACAAATCAATGAATACAGGAATAACGGAGAACAAGTCACGCGCGATAGTTTTGTCGATGTTACATCACTCGATACCACAGCGCAGCAGCTGCGACGTCAGAAACGTGCACAAACTGCACTTGCAAAACATCCTCATCATTCTGCTGCTCTTAATGACCTGAATCAACATCAGTCATTATCAAGCACTCTTGATCGTCGTATCACTCAGATACTAGTTCGTGTGCCCAATTCGTTCAACACATCATCATCCAAGTGAGATGCCCCAGATTTTGCATATCACAAATTTTTTACCTTTTTTTTACTGTTCGAGCATACATTTATCAACGGAACCTTTAAGAAACAAAATCTTTGAAAGGGATCAGCTTTGTTCACTTATCATTGAGCGTTACACTTTCCAAGTTCATTCTTCTGGTTATACGGAAATTTAGCAAATCAAGTAAAACCCATCGCACGATACAACGATGGCAAAACGTCATCACACATCCAACGGCCACCAGACAGATTCGTGTGCGACCTGCATCTGTAGCTCGATTCCGATGGAAGCAGCAGCATCAGCCGGTTCGGCCGGAGCAAATTGCTCACGTACCATTTATGCGGCTGGCACAACGAACTCAAATTCTAGCGAACAACAGTCAGTTGCGTTCGAGTCACCATCGACAGCACATTCAGTCATCAACTGAGTCGATATTGCAAGTTAAACCATCAAGAATTCAACACGAACAACTGATGCCATCTCAAGAAGCATTTCAGTCTCATGCCCCATTCCTTCCACTCGCACCCTCATCATCAAATTCGATAAACGATCGAAGTAATCGCTTCTCATCGGGTATTTCATCATCATTCAACGTATCATCACGTCAACAAAATGCTCATCTCCTTCGTCCACAAGATCACGAGTCAGTTCCTTTCCGAAGCTCCTCTTCTCATTCCCTTCAATCTTCATTGCCTTCGTCTATGCTCGCTCAAAACGTAGATGACACTCCAGCGGTAATCCACAAATCAACTAATGAAGCAGCTCTGTCTAAAACACTTGAAACAGCAACCCCATCAAATCCATCTAGCACCATCTCACAAACTGATCCAACAATTGCTCAAATGCAACTCAGCGATCTGTCATTCGTCACAGTTCAACAACAGTTCATCCAACCAACACCAGTAACACCTATGACATTAACTATGTCGCAAATTCAAGTCCTATCTGATCCTGCTTCACCACTCACCTCATCCTCTCCACAAAGCCTTCCGACAGTCCACAATTCGCAAATCCCATCAGACCATTCACCCCATTTACTCCCTCCTACATTCACTTCAGTACCTTCCACGCCCAATCAACCATCGTTCCACACGTCTCAATCAAGTGGTCCAACCCCACCACCAATTGTTGAACTTCCACAATCAGATATATTTAAGTCAGCTTCACAATTAACTCACCAAATACCTAATGAAGAGATCATTCAAAGTCGTTTACATACTGCGCAAAATTCGATTCAATTTGAGCAAGGTAAGATGGTAATAAACTCCACTAGAAACATATGATATTGTTTCATACATCTTTTTTCTGTATTTCGTACCCACTGCACTGACTCTTCATCCAGTTTTTCCAACGGTTTATTCTTGATGTGTTTTCCAATACTGTTTACTCTTTCTAGGAAATTGATGAAGCGATATAGAAAGAGCACATAACCGATCAAGCTGGTTGCTGGTGTCAGTGATTGGCACGTCAAAAATTAGTTCCATTAACCGTTAATGCCCGACAAAAATTTTTTTCCGCTAATAGCCTAGCTGCCAAAAAAGTGGCGAAAACTTTTCACTCAAAATGCAGCTGACCGGAAAGAGTAGCGCTAATTTTTGCTAAAACGATATGATTGAACATTTAACTTCGACCCGTTAAGGTGATTATGAATAAACATGTATTTTAAATATCTTGATGTTGAGAAAAATAAAGATCCCCTTCTAGACAAAAAGTAGCGAGTTAGCGGAAATCTGAAAAAAAAAAAACTAGTTCACTAAAACACTAATGAAAGAATACAGCACAAGTTATTGCTACTTTATGCTGCTAAAAAATTGTTGAAATGGAAATTATCGCTGCAAATTTTCGCCCTATGGAAAAAGTAGCGAGCTGTTGCACTACCAAAAAAAAGTAGCTCCTCTAGTAGCGGAATAACGAAGAACACGTTATTGCCCACCACTAAACGTTTAACGTTTCACGATATAAACAGATTGCACGTTTAACGATATATCAGCATTCGAGTCAGGTAAAGGGACGATATAAACAGAACTGAGCAGAAACGTTTTACTCGTATGTGAATGAGAATGAATAAATGCTTTTAAGAATCAGGTCCTATTCCACCTGCTCCTCAACCACCTCGTCAGCAAACACCTATTGTCGACCGCGATAGTGCACCGGGCTTCTTACCTCCAAGCGATTCTGTTGTGAGTAAACTGAATTCAGCAGAAGATTTCCTGGCTTTAGCAAAATCAATACATTTAAAAAGGCGTGCAAAAGGAACATTTTGATGAACTCGACGAGCTGTTATCTTCAGGTTTCATCAGCCAGACAATATAATTATAAATTTTATGTATTATTTTGAATGATCTTTGTTTAAGAAATAACTTGTGGTATGGTAAATTATGTGTGTAAGTTCTGTACATCTTGTTTGTATGTCACTTATTATTATGCCGAATGATTTGAGCTTAGTTTATACATTGGGAAATTTGAATTGAAGAGAATCAATTCATCCAACCTGAATTGTGACTGATTTGAGTTTAAGTGAGAGAGTCGATGGGAATTTTAAAGTCATTATCAAGATAAATAAAAGGACATCGAAACCATCAAATATGGCTTTAAGCTGGAATGCCTTTCACGTACGCACAATAGTCTCATAGGTTTTTATGACGAGTAAAAAACGAGTAAAAAATAAGATTCTCCTAGCCCTCAAGTACAAGATCCACTCAAATAAGGTATGAAATGGCAAACAGTTTTACTTTTACAGTTGATATGAATGTGTTGTAGAGGTCGTATGCTAAAATTAAATTTGTTCTTTATCTGACTATTGTTGTTGAGAAAGGTTTATTTCAGCGAACATGCGCTTGTTATATTTATCTGTGTTCAACAGTTATCTATTCAAGTTGTTTGTAAATGCCAAGACAAGTTCCGTTGACGAAAGTGATCTATCTGTTTGTTTGTTTGTATGTGTAAGCCAACAATCATTTAATTTAACGGTGTCATTCATTTGAGATTGATGCATTGCGCATTGTTGTATGCCAGTGTTACAAGCGTTCTGCTGTGATGCCGATTTTGTCGCTTCACTGATAGACATTTTTCTCTAAAATTGAACCTGTTTCACTTATTCCACACGAACAATTATTCACCTTGATTTTGTTTTGATGGAAACGAATTTAATAAAAAACACTGCTGCGTAAACATTCACAGTAGTTGAAACACACTTCAAATTTTCAGTGTTCAGGAAATTATGAATCTGTGGAATGGAATTTCAAGGATTCAGTTCAATGATAAGCTACGTAAGAAAGTACCAAAGTCACATAAGAAAGTAAGAAGATTGACAAAAGAACAGTCGTCCTCAGAGGCCAAAACATGGAAAATAAATAACAGTTTTTCGAGGCCAGAAAGAGAAGCCCTCTCCCACGTCTCTTCGCTCTCCTTCCATTACGAAAGTTGCGTGTGTCGCGCGACGCTCCTTATAGCCATCTAACGCAGTGGTTCTCATCAAGGAGTTAATTGCCTCCCCAAAGAGTAATTTTTTGTTGATGAAATTCAGTTTCCCCCTCGCTGATAAATACTTTTTTAAAATTGGTTTTCATTGTTGACTGCTGAGGCTTATGTTTTTTCAGTATTTGATAAATAAAGTTCTAAAAATACTTGTTTCATTCCAGGAAATTAATTTGTTTCACGCCACCGATGAATTTCTGGACCGGTTTTTGACTTGCTCCTGACGCTGTGCGTGGAAATAGTAAATCCTTCTAGGGAGAGGAGGGGGAAGGGGATAACGGCCTGCCAGACCATACAATGGAGTAATAGAGATTCCGAGCATGAGAAACACTGGTGTAGATACAACAAAATGATAGTTGACCATAAAGAACATGTTAGCAAGATTACATGCGCTCAGAATGCTTCATTCATCTGACTTTCGAGGACTGTCGTAATCCACTCAAATATAATGTTTTAGGAAGTCATACAAGGCAATTTTGTTTTCAGGGTATATTTTTGTGTTATGCTGACTTTATAAATACATCAACTTAGCCTTAAGCTCGCGGCAGCGGAAGGATTCTTTTCATAAATCACCATTCGAACCTATCAGAAACTAGAGAACAATCAGTTCTTTGTGTAGCAGTATGCACGAGCTCAGAATTTGTGTCATAGTTATTAAGACTGTCATGGACGATGAGGAATTTCGATGTACGGCACTGTTCTAGACCCTGAGCGTAGTGTGGATGGGATAAAAAAAGAGATGAAATGAAGAAAAAGTAGGCAGATGAGTGGCTGTAGGAAGAAGCTGGTGTATTTGGTGGGCATTTATCCTCGAACGAAGCATTCCGGCTATCATTTTACCGGTGTATGGAATGGTATTCCCGAAGGAAATAAAAGCACTGTTACTTAGCAAAAAACATTGTCTCACGCTTCAAATATGTATGTGTCTAAGGACAAGTAATTCATCTATTACAGGAAATGTTGTCCCTGGGGAGACACTAAAAAGCAATATGGCACACGTAAGAGAAGACAAAGTACAACGAAAACAATGCACGATTTAATCAATGCACCAGTGTTTCTCAACCTTTTTTCTCGCCCGTACCCCTTAAAAATTTTTGAGATGTCCTTGCACCCCCTACAACAATATTTAAAATGTCCTCGCACCCCTCACAATATCCACACTATGTCTATTATCTACTAAAGTGAGTGTCTCTAGTGCAGATAAGTGTATACCATTAGAGTACATTTCTAGTCTTTTCAAAAATATTTACGTTAAAGTTCATCTTCGCTTATTTTATACCCATGCATATGCATTGAAATCCGCCCTCGACTACTTTAATGTATGAAAAATGAAGTGTTCCCTCGCCCCCCCCCCCACTGGAATACAATCTCGCACCCGCAAAGGATGCGAGCACCCCTGATTGAGAAACCCTGCAGTAGACGCTCAAATGGGAGATCATGAAATTAGAAGAATTTTTGCTCATTTTCAGCATTCTGGCCTCTATACTAGAGAAATTTAGTGATGGGATTGTCACACTTGAATAACACTGGTTAAACTGAACACAAATGGTGAAATAGGGAAACTTTCTTCGGTCGTGCAAACGGAACGACGATAGATAACGAAAATTTTGGAAATGAGCAACGAACTGATTTCCTAACGAGGTAAATCCACGTATGCGTATATTCTTTCTCTCATCTCATGGTAAATCTCACTGCACATATAAAAATTGTTATGATGAAACAGAGCAAACAAATCACGTCATTTATGAATCAACATTGTGCAACATTTCCAATAAAAAATCATACGTTTTTATATGAACGAAATTATAGATGTGCTCACTCATCCAATAATGTGCAATGCGTTACGAGTTGTGCGTGTGCTCATGTTATTCATCGATAATATTTTTTGCAGGGTGCAGTTTCACCCGGTATCATTCATTCCTGCTATATCGTTCAGTTTGTCTCGAAATTGTCATCGTCTTTTCAACAGGTGAAATTTGTGCTGAAAGTAAAAATTATGTATGTGTCGAGATGTGGCGAACGTGAACGAAAATCTATGTGAAAAGTTAGCTTGGGCAAGCGTTTGAATTCTTCGCTGTTCTTTAGACTGTTCCAAGATTTGATGAGCGATTACCTGAATACGGCGAAAACAATCAATAGCCATCAAAAGTCAATAAATAACTGAAGAAAGTATTCTATTGATTAAATGGAAGAGATGAAAGCGTAATGCTCTTATTGTAGCGTTTGATGCTCGCATTATGTGCGCAGGAAAATTGATTGTAAAGTCGACGCAGCCGATCGGTGCGAGCTAAACGGTCTACGCAATGACTCAGAGGTATAGCACCTAAGCGATGATTGGTATATCGCGAATTCGATTCTCTCTCGAGGGGAAAAGTTTTACTGAAAACCGAATGGTGTACCGATGCCATTAATGTTATCCAACCTAAGCGAGGTTATGGTTCGGCTAGCATCTAATTATCTATTCATGTTGTCATGATTGCATATAAATCTGTTCGTTCTGATTGTAGCATTTGGCGCTCATCACATCAGTTTCGCATTATGCACCGAATGATGTACCAGTGTCATTGCTATTGTTGATGTAATTGAGAAAAAAAATCATGGCTGTAATGGTTAAGAAAATTGCGGATCGCATTAATGTTTTACATTTATTTGTTTGGTTTCGTTTCATTGCATTTCTTATTGTATACTTCACTCAATTATTTGTTTGTTATTTGTCCATTTGTGACGATTACATGAAATATTATTATATGATATGATAAGGTCGTTGATAAAAGTTTTACGTCTTGGCTGAGGATTCATTTGAGGCACTAAAAGTTGTTAGTTTTAGTGATAAACAACAACAGTTGTCGACAATATGGAATTGAGTTGTAGTGCAAAGTGCTTGAAATACTTTGTGTTTCTTTCAAATGCAATTATTTGCATGATTGGATGCTTCTTTCTGATTCTGTCAATTCGTGCATTGGCTAAAACCGATATTGTTGACGATCTGCCTGAATTGGCTGATAGTAGTGACGTGCACAGTGGAGTGGTTGGTGGCTTTTTTTATTGCTATTACTGTGCTCTGATTTATTGCATACTGGAATTGCGAAGTGTTTGCTCATTTTCCTGGTTCGATCATCATCCTCATGGTCGCCTTAGTTTCAGATTCGAGCTGGCTTGATCATGTTGGCCATTTTCTCGTGCTTTATCTTTCTGGTCGGTTTCATGGGTTGCTTTGGTGCCATCACAGAGAATCCAACGCTCTTGCTTGTGGTTAGATTGCTTTTGAAGTGCTCTTTTCTCGTTTGCCACCATCAAACAGAGAGCGATGCATGTGCAAATTCAGAGAACAAACAGCGTTCGCTCTCATATCATTTCTGAAATACTCACTCACTTTCTGCTCTAATAGTCTGAATTGCTTCATAGGTGAAGGTGTATTTCTAGCACATTTTCTGTTAACGCGTAATTCAATTATCAATCATCTCTTGACTAGCGGTCATTCTATTTCAAGCGTAATAATTTTAACATTAATAGTACTTTTTACTGACTACACATTTGTATATCATTTTAATAATCAGATAAAGTTTAGTATTCGATAGTACTATTCACTTTCATCGTCCTTGTGATAACTTCACAATTTTTGGCAATCGCAGGCAGAAAAACTTTCGAGGAATCATTAGAGGTAGTTTATTATAACCTTTTTTTTCTGACATTTTTCACCAAATTCAACGTTTTCAAGATTATCGTATTATGTGCAGATTACCGAGTTCTCACTTCCCTATCGGAAGGCTACAAGTTGATAACCGTAAACTGTATTCTTCAATTTTTTAAAGAATGTGATGAACGTGCAGTACAACTCAAGTGAAGCTCGTCAAAATTTTACATCGTTTGAAGAAGCGTTCAATTGTTGTGGTGCAACTGCACATTTGAAACCAATATTCATTGAGGAACATCTCTGCGAAGGTGAACTTGCCCAGCAGGTATATTCATTGATCAGGTTTTGATTCGATAAGCGCGTCATATTTTTTTAAGATTTGTATGAATTATCACTTTACTTTATTTTTGTACATTTCTTCTTGGAACTGAAACAAGAAACAAAAACTGGAAAATTTTCTGTTCGTTTATGAGAGAATCAATGTTTTCGAATTCAAACAAACAAATTCCACAAAAACTGATCTAGTAACTGATCATATCGTTTTACAGCCAGATTGTTGTTCAGTGCTCACCGTGGGTGTTAGTGCAGCCTATTTGATATTAACATTCGTCCTTCTGTTTGCAACTGTCATCGGACTATCAGCAGCGTGCATTCTGCGATCATCACTAACACACAGACTTTCTTACGCTCAGTTCTGACCGAGCTGATGTTCAATAATTCCAATATATTCGATATCTTATTTTTTGTTTCATTATTATCGCGAATTCGAATATTATTATTGTAATTGCATAATTTTTCACTTTGTTTCAAGTAACTCTTCATGGATACTTATTTTGTAATCTATTTTTGAGTGTTTTCATTCTCAACTTTTTTCTGTTAAAGAAATTCTACGAAATTTCATCGTTACCAATACTCATTTATGAGCATACCATTTTTTCAGTACTCAACTGAAAATGTCTACTGAATTGAAATTGTGTAATTTAAATGTAATTCATCGATTAAATGAAATTGTCGCTATCTGGACGTACTCCTAGATAGAGGATTCCTTCGCTTCAATTTACCTGCCTAATATCGTTTCATTAGTGGGAGTAATCACTGGTGACCGCAGATAGTTGGTTCGTGATTTTGGAACGATTTTGAGAGTGTTTTTATGAGGTGTTTTAATTCGGTAACAGATAACAGCGACAGTTTCCAGCAGGTGTTTTTATCTGAAGAATTCAGTTGTTAGATTTTTGCAACTTGCATTTGTTTTTTTCAGTCTTCCTTTCAGGTGCCTTCTAAATGATTTCGATGCCTTCTCATAAAGTTGAAGACCGTATGTCTTCTTTATACACATACTTCTGAGCTTTTTCTTTACAATTATTTGCAGAATTTGATAGTAATTTTAACTTTGCATAAAATTTTTAAAGAGTATTTCGTACGAATTTGTTACATATAGCCATTAGATCGGGATAGCACCTATGTATTATAAGAACAGTATTTGACTTGATAGTTGAAGGAGCACTATCGACTTTGTATTTTGCCCCTTTACCGCATTACATCCTGGTACCATTCACTGACAAATCTGAGAGCCACCAATGTAACAAGGTATGAATTTTGAAGATGCACAGACGCATGAATAATTGAAAATTCATTATGATTCTCTTGAAATTTGACGTATTTAAGCTGTTGTTTTTTTTTGGCAAAATATAGTAGCAGTGAATGGACGTTGTTGATCATCTCATAAGAAAGCACTGAGAAGAGTGATTGCTTGGATTAAACTTATATCTTCCGTTCATCCATCCAGAAAATCATTCACTTCTCTTTTATTAAAAGTATTCACCAAACTCTTTATCTTATTGGTTCTTTCTGAAGTTCGTTCGTATACCATTCTCAGTAGTATTGCGTTGAACTTATTCTTCATCGTGCTTCACTTTCAATACTCGTTTAACGCCACTTCATTTAGCAGCCTAGTTTTTTATAACCTAATTTCACCGTTATACGGAGCATTACGTCTTTCGAACGATCAGCGTTTTCTGTTCTTCTGTCTAATGCCAGAATGTCATAGTAAAACACACATGAGTTGATTTTGAGGAGTATCGAAAACTTATGTGACTAAACGATGCTTTATTTGACCGATTTCTTGCAGAGTAATTAAGAAAATGTATCTGGTCGGCACTGAAAATGGCATATCAATTTTTATCTTAGATGCAGAAAAATAAAACGATACCGTTGAGAATGATCGCTTAAAAGTATTGTGCAGTTGAATCACTGATAAAGATAGCACATAAATTAAGAAAGCAATTTCTGTGACTTTTATGACTGTCTTCTGACTTGAATATGTATTCAAATGATGTATTTTATTGCTATCTAGAGCCAAATGCAAAATTCTTTCATCCGTTATTTCGGAGCCACGAAGAGGATCATGAATTTTTTTCATGTTGCACAAATGGCATGTTTTATAATGGCTAAAGGAATGTTATCTTCTCTCAAATACCATCAGCAAAAACGATTCGCTTAGAAGAAATTGATAGGATTTGTATGGAATTGGTTCAGCCGTACATTCTGTATGCAAGTCGAACTCTATATAAGCTGAAGGCGTGCATTCAAATTATGTGCGTCTACTATCAAATACCGTAAATACCATATACATTTGTCAGCTTGATACCGTTCTGCACATTTCGGGTCGTCTGAATGTCAGGACTGTTCCATACTCATCATTGGTTGTTTGCATCAACGTTCACAGCAGTCCACTCTGATGAAATTATGAACGCTTATTTACTGAGTGACCTTGTGCCCTTCATATCAGTCGTAGATTTTCGATCCTCTGCGACAAATCGTCTTTTTTTAAGTGGCTGTCTCCAATATGAATATTTTGAAGAAAGAGGGTTTTTTTTTGTAAAAAACAGCAATAGCGATTCATTCCTTAGCCAAATATTGTGAAATTGGCTGCTCATAAAGGAGCAAATGGGTGCAAGTAATTGATTTGAAACGATCACGAGTACATAATAAAGGTGATGAGTATTGATGATATTGGGCTGAAAGCCGTGAGATGAATTACGTATGTGAAAACCGCTTCGTTTCATCATAAATAATCAACTTTTCCAAAGAGACATCAATTCAGTTTACGTGTTCGTTGCAGTAATGTTTATGTGATCGTTTCAAACATCAATTAAGTTGTAATTATTGAAAATACGTGGATATTTTAACATAAGCAATTCGAAGATATTCACTTGTTGCGTGAGATAACAGCAAACGTAACCATATCTTCTTCGTGTGATATCATAATTTATTCGTAATTGGCTTGTAATATATGATATGAAGAAGAGATGAAACGAATTTGTTCATAGCGAAATGAGTCGGAATGAAAATCGAAAAACAATGGTAATAGCAAGAATAATGATGAGAGTAATAACAATAATAGTAAAAACAATAATAATAATAATAGTGATAATAATAATAATAATAATAATAAATGACAATAATAATAAAAATAATAATAAATATCAATAATAATAAAAATAACTATAACAATAATAGTCGATAGATGAGAGTTGTAGAAATGCGTTAAGATTGTTGGATTAGCGGTAAGCACCGCCTTACGTTCATTGTGTGAACAACAATAGCAATGGTAACAGCAGCATAAGCAACGGCTTCAAGTTTATTCATTCAATCGGGTCAGCATCAGCTATCGAATTGAAATGAATTGAATGGAATGCAGTCAAAATGCGTGAACAATTTTCATTCGAGTTCACCATCATTACCTTATTTTGTAGTAATATTACTTATCGTTACTACCTTTTTTCTACAATTCTTCTTCGAACCAATTATTCAATTCATGTATTCACCAACTGTCGTCATCTTACGTTTTTCATCGCATGTCCACTTATTGCTTCCTCATAATCATATATACTTTGTCTTTCATTACACAGTTATCATATACCTTGTTTTTCATTACACAGTTATCTGTCACTTTATTACACCACGTTCACTCATCATCTGCAATTTATACGGTACCATTCATCTATAATTGCTCATCTGTGATGCTATTTTCTCATCCATTGCGTTCTCATGAAAGGACCATTTTTGCCCCGATTTTGAGCATCATGTTCCAGATTATTCCTTGAATTAAGTGCTTGAATGTACTTTTCAAAGCGATATCTTATAATTAGCTTAATTTGCCTTCGATTCTGCCAGCTAACAATAGTTTTTGCTCATTCTTTCATTTATTCATCATTCATTCTGTAGTTGTGTGTCCTTTTAATCAGATTAATCGATGTGGGTGAAACTGAAACACTGCGCGCATCATCGACCCAATTTTTCGTTCTCACTTGAGAATTCAGCCTTCCGCACAACATCGGCCTCGTCTAGGCATGCATTTATGATACATATTTGTTGGTGTCAAATGCGCGATCCCCAAATGAATATATCTGTTTCGTGAAATATGAGAATGTTTTAAAATAACACTAATGTTGCTATGAATTGATCAGCATTAAGCGTTACATGCAGAATTTTAAGGACGGATTATCTACTTGTTTTGTGGGCAGATTGCAGATAAATTTGAGAACGAACTGAACTTCTCTCGTCTTTTCATTTCATTTTTTTAGGTGTTTATTCGGCCATTTCAAATTTGTTGTTGTTAGCAGTAGGAGATTTGAAATTGAACATTAGACTGATTTCGTTCTTTTTCTATTCCTCAGTACAACAAATTCATTCTCATTTATATGAGAATGAATCAACTACAACGAATAGTAGGTGTCTATTTTTGATAAGCTTCAAGAAGTAACCGAAAAAGCAATCATCGATGAACTACAGAGAGCATTTTGAATTGCTCCATCCGGTGACTGCTTCCTTCCAAGCATTTAGAACGTTATTGCCCACTGTTGTTTTTCATATCCGCAATTAATCTCCTTCTCAATCATTTGCAATAACATTCTTCTCTGTTCAGTTGTTTGCACAAAAAATTACGTTAATAAATTTATTACTGTGGTGAATTTGCTCAGCTACTTGAAGGTAACTGGAATGAATCGAACATATTTATTGAGCAATGAAATTATGCTGCAAGGGTCAAATGCTCATTGTGTTCACGAGATTATTTACTTGTCGAGAAAGAGTTCGTTTTTTTGCGTGAAACTGAAAGCGAAAAAGAATAAGAGGAGTAAGAAATGTAACAGGAATGAAGAGAAACAGTTCAAACTAAATTCAGTGAAACTGAACGTTGTCTTCGCTCCTTTATTGTAATGACTTCTTTTCGGACAATTTGTTTTGCCTTCAGTTCAGTTGCATAATCCGGTCGCATCATCCTAAACAAATCAACAGCAACGATTGATTGAAATTCCGCAGAAAAGTTGACGCTTTTTCAATTGAGTAATTCGATATTCATTTAGTGAATATTTTCGCAGATTTGTTTACAAGTGAAAGAGCAGCTATTGTGGCATTGAAGATGGCGTTAATCTATGCAAGTGCTGTTAATAAGCGAATTAACCAGCACCAAACCACTCAGAAGAGTCGCAAAAAATCACTTGAACATCATTTGGCTATGAATGCGCAAGAACAACCGCACTCCGTAACGATAGTACACTTACGACAACGATCAAACGAAGATGGACGAATGTCGATTCATACAGTTGAAGAAGCATTGCTCCAAAATGTTGCGGGTGGCGGTGCTTCACATGAAATGACTCCTCAAAGAAAAAGGTAATCAGGTTTCTGTATATCGCTATCAAGTAGCGTAAATTATGGCCGTGAGCCATATACCGTAATTTAGGCTTAGGCTGAACCTCATACCGGAGCTGAGGTTCTATGAAACAAATAGATAGTTCTGTTATACTGGAGTGAGATATCCATTGAAAAGTAGATATTCTTGTGATGTGAGCCTGAGGCTAAGCGCAGGCCCAAATGTAATATATCACTACATTTCACTCTGATTATCGCCATTTATCCCTATGTAATATTGGTACTGATATGCCTCGAAATCGAAATGCATTTTGAAAAGTGAAATTACTAGCATAAAGAAGCGAACGAAACATTCATCATAAATATATTTTTTGATTGATAATGATCCACTGAGTGATTGTCATAACAATCATAATGATAATAACAACAATTCGAGATAATTTTACGTCTTTACAATGGTGCTGTCAACATGATTGTTTATCTATTCTTTACTTTTCTCTTTCACTGTCACGCGACTTGCTTGCTAGCAAATAGATAATAACACTGAGGAATGCAATTTTGTTTTATAGTGCAGCAAATGAAATGAAAATCACTTGAGGATTTATTATTTGCAGAAGCACATCGCAGCACAGTGCACCATGTTCTTATGCATCACCTTTAGCCGGTTCATCCACAAACGATCCAGAAGCAAAAACAACCAACCTTAAGGGACACAAACGAGTGCAACGATCTCGTACTAGGTGCTCCTTTATACTTCTTTTTTTTCACGTACTGCAACAACGATAAGGGGTGCAGGCTGTCTAGAATAGGAAAGTCGAGAAATCACTTTAATAGACTATTTCATTCACCGGAACATTTCGAACAATTATAACTTTATCATCATAAATTTGGTGAATTTTTGTGCCATATGGCATAAACGTTAGTGCCAGCTAAACAGTCTCTTTTTAGTTGGTTGAATAAAGTCAAAAAAGTCATTGACTGAATATTGCCATTGTAGTTGTGGTGACATGCCACGAAAACCAAATGGTGGTATCATGAGAAAATCCTCACATCCAGTTGGGACCGTTGAAACTGCTTCAAAGCAAGTATCACTGAGTAGACGTGATGTACACCGTTTCAGTGGAAAATCGCCAAATGGAGTCGTATGTTCTCGTTCTAATTGATTTCTACGTTCAAATTCAATTCGTTCCGAATTATCCGACAGTCTCTTTGAATTTTTAATCTTTTCAAATGGATTATTTATATCATTTGAGGGAACAGCAACTGTATCGCTGACAACTCTGATGAATAGTTCTGATGAAGGTAATGTGCGAACTTACTGAGATCGATCTTGAAAATATTATGAAAGCATTGTCTCGTTGTATGTACAGAGTCTGCGATCATGCGGCTTCATCACTGAACAGTTAATTTCATCTACTGTTTCCTAAGTATAATACAAGTTCCGCTGCAGATTCGTCGTTAGTTCTAAAAGTTCACTCATTCAAAAGCTTGGTGAAGAGACTGGACAATTTAAGACTATTCGAATTCGTATATGTGCGCAGACGTATAGAAATTTTATGGCTTTGATTAGGATCATTTCTTGTTTTTTGTTTGTTTCACTGGGAATTTTTTAGTGTCGTGGTTAGGAAGTTAAGATTATAGTCAATAATTAATCATATGAAAGATATTTTTATTGCATCTATCAATTTGTGGTTTATACATATGAACATCAGATGTATCGCTTAGTTAGTGTGTGGTCATAAAAAGACTATGCTTCTAATTTCTATTGCAATCGTTCATTTTCTGGTTTGGAACATGTGGTATTCACAAATGAAATTAATGATTTTTACGCGTTATGTTCATTTCGTCGCAACGACTGTATTTTACCGGTGGCCATTAAATGAAGCGATCAGTAATTAAGCGGTAAAACATTATTAGACAGCTGAGCATATGCTGCTTGATCATATCGGTGGTTGAGCGCTGAGAGCCTGTTTTGCAAAAGCAGCAACAAAAACAAATGAGTATTATAAAAAAGAACAAGTGCAGCGATATCGCTCTCTCAAATGTTTTGCTATCAGCCAGTCAGCAGATGCATTGAATTTTTCTTCATCATCTAATTTTGACGGCTTTTTTTTTACATCATTATGAAGCTAAAAATATCTGAAAATGACACGCATTGTGACAAGTGAGAAATGTTTGATGCTTACAATCAACATCTGAGGTTTCTGTTGAAATATTCGTTCGTTTATTTAGTGCAGTGGACAAACAGAAGGAAACCATCATTGCGAAGTCAATAATCTCGTAGTTGAGGTGTTTCTCTACAACGTATTCATGCAATATGTGAACTGTGATGCTTCTTCGAAAGATTTTCACTTGTTCTAAGTGACCATCGCTTTGTGTTTTCAAAGCGGCTGAGTTGATTACTTCTTGATCACCCTCCGAATCCTATTACAATGATTTAGTAACTTCGCAACCTGAAATTTGTCCATTCCAAAGCATCCACGAAGTTCTTTCCCACATGTAATAATTATTCTCATTATTACAGACGGAAAAGCAATGAGAGTGAGCAACCAGTAAACCACTTATGAGTATAGCAGTGCACATGGATTTGTTTTGGTCTGGTGTTAGCAGCCTAGACATAAACCCAAGAGCACGCCTGGTTCTCAAATCGAGTTTACTTGATCTTCATAAATCTAAAATACAGCCATGCGTACAGCTGTACCCGCACGAGGTTCATGAGAATGTGCCACAGTTAATTCTCGCCCTCTCTCATTATATCATTTAACTGATTCTCCCCACCTCCACCTCCTCCCTAAATGTCTTCAAGCTGCTACATCCTTTAATCTGAAGTTGATCGTCACCAAATTTCCGCTACAAATTCGAAAAAATGAAAAAGAATTGGAAATTTTCAGGATTTGAACGAAGCAGGTGCATCACGCTCTCATTCACCGACGCGAGAACGTTTCTCGTCGTTACGACGTGATAGTTTAAGCCTAGATGCTGAAGAATGGCGGATGCAAATGGATTTAGCTATTGAAGAAGAAACTGGAGTAACGTGAGAATTTATTCTTAATATACTCGTGAAAAGTGCTTAATTCTATTTGTATTGTTATTATTATCAGTCATAAAACAAGCAAAATTGCTTACAGTTGGCTTTCATTTTTAATTTTTGGAATTCAACCTTTCTCGTCGAATAACTCGTACATCTTTCCGCATTGTTGAATTTTTTCTGTGATTTTCAGCGGTGATAGTGGCAAACCGGGTGCTTTCCAGCGAATGAGGAGAAAATTCAGCAAGTGGAGACTCAGTCGAGCGGATGATAAGGATGATCGTTGATGTGTGTGTATGTGTGTTTATCCTTCTTCAAACAACAACATAACATTATCCCACTGAATTGAGTACCTGTTAATGCTCGATCAAATAACTGCAGTTCATGAGAGCAAATCGCAACAGCAAATTAGATTTATCGCTTCAACAGAAATTTTTTATTATTTATCTCGTTTTTGTTTTATCGCAACTGTGTCGCAAAGTTATTTAGCAATATTCCGTTGTAATGGATAACATTCAGCGTTATTTGGATAATTGTATGAGTGTGTTATTTGTCATGCATCTTAAGCAAGGCAATTCTTTCTAGAATCGTTCAGGCATTATCTGGCCACAAACCACCGACCGCTCGTCAGAGGAGTCGAATTTAGCAGAAAAACAAATTGACATCTGCCATAAATTTTGTTTTAAATTTCTTAAATTTTCCAAGTGTCTTCGTTACTTCCTATTTTAACACGTGGTTTTTTGATCTCATATATGCTAACGATCAGCAAAAAGTGATGAATAGGCAAAATGGAATGTTGAATGTGAAATAAATAAATGAATTGCGATTGTGTTGCTGATTTCGAGAATAACCAACCGAGTAACATAAATTGTGAAGCACCGCTGATTCGTTTTTCAAATACTTCTCGAACGTAAAACTGTCATCAGCATCCGTCACCTTTTGTAATCATCAAAAATGTTGTTGCCGCAGAGTATTGTAAATATTAATGTGCAACCTAACAGTAAGCAGAAAATCGGTTTATACGACTTGTGTGGTCAATAGCATCACTAAGCACCCTACGCCGGTCATCGGCAACCCCTGGCTCGCGGGTCAAAATTGGCCCATCTTCAAGAATATTTGATCCGCCAGAAGAAATTAAGAATTTGATTTTAAAGGGGTGAAAAAGAAAAGAAGAAAGGTTTTGAATTATTTAGCTGCTACACTGAAAATTTTCAACACAGAATTTCCTAATAGACGACCAACTGTGTCGCCGACGCATACATTTTCTCTTCATTTATATCCTTAATGAAGACAAATGTCTGAACTTATTATCTGTAACTACATTGCAGTTGTCAACTCTCGCTTGAATTTTCTAAATGCAAGATAATACCCTTATTATCCTACTACAATATCATTTTCCACTTGAAATAATACCAATCTGAGTTTATTGAGTTCATCAAAATGCATCCATCAAATCAGTCAACAAAAAAGCGTTATCGAACAAACCCATCAAAAATCATGATAAAGACGCCTTACTTTTGTATGTATGAACAACGATGTTCAGCTGTTGATAATGGCGTTTGTTGTGCCCATTTTAAAGAACAACTTCACAATTTATTCGCCCAAAAAGATTCTCTCAAGCAAAGATTCTCAGATGAATTCTTTCACTTTCAGAGGTTAGAAGATGCTTTCGAAGGAAACGTTAATATTGCATCATACTGTTTATTCATCTTGGGAAATTTTCAATTGCTGCAATTGGGCAGCATCACTTCTCGGCTTAGCCATTATGAGGGCAGTAGCAAAATTTTCAATTATCGGAAGCATGCAAACATTTTAGGTAGAAGTACTTTAATATTCATTGATGTTCAATGTGTTACATTACTTACTTCTGAATATGAGCCTTCTTGTGGACTGTACATATGCTGACTGTTTTGTAGCTAGATTCTACCAACGCAGTTAATTAATTTGAATGTTATTGATTGCTTTGCAATATCATTATATTTATTGTTAGTTGTTTCATCTAATTATCGTCGTTTACTTTTAATATAAATACGGTTTAATTTGGCGGTGACATTCCATAAGAATAGGTAAATGCAAACAGTGTTTGCTTTTTGTTGTATTTCAGTAGTGCTTGGATATTTTATTGTTCAAATTGTTGCTGTTTATTTCACTGTTTTTGATGCCATTGTGCTTATAACTTCCACACTACTGTTCGAAAGAGGTCTCCTCGCGGGGATCCCGTGACGGTTCATCGTTCATTCCCCGCGGGTGCATCTATTGGGGAAGAGGATTCCTTGGACTGTGTCCCTCGTGGCGGCGGGGGATTTTAAGGCTCCACGCTGGCCCCGTACTTTTTGTTTATACCCTGAGGAATGTAATTTGTTAATGTTTTAAGAGCATTTTTCCGAACTGATATGCGGTAGAATGCGAACTGGAAAGACAAACTAGTGTTTACTGTGTGGTTTACAAAAGAAGAATTGACTTCATATCGTCATTATTTGGTACAAAATTTATCCTGCTCTTTCTTCATCACTGCTCTTATAAGTTTAGTAAAGACTTATGACCAAATTTGAAAAAATTGACTCAGCTCTGGCTATGCCATTCTGAAGATTCGGCTTCAGCTCCGACTCATCCTCTCTAAAAAATTTGTCCCTGGCTCCAGCTCAAGCTCAAGAATTTTTAAATTTTGGGTCCAGCTTCAGATCCGGTTCCACATCCTCCAACTTTAGGGCCACGGCTTCGGCTACAGCACCGAAATTTGCTCCGCTTCGCCTGTGGAAAATATTTATCAGGCAGATCCTAGCTCCGGCTATTGAAAATCGCTGCGATATTTTTCTTGATCGAGTTGAAAAGTTTTTGGTCCGGAGCTCGGCCACTACTATCGATAGCAGTTGCAGGCAGCATTTCTCAAGATAAATAAATCAATTGTAAGTTTTATACGATCAATTACTGTTATTTTTGTTATGTGCGTTGTATGGGGGTTCCTGCGGGTGCGGGGATTCTCTGAAAACGGAGGTCCCCGCAGACGGGTTCCCACGCGACTTGTCGTAATGATTCATATCTTGCGGGGGATTTTTGCGCAGGGGAGGATTGGTCCATTTTCCGAATACTTATTATACAACGCGAATTACACACAAATATTGTGATTGATCAGCCTTTCACTTGTGAGAATGTGCCCTCGTTTATTGAACAGTGGCAGCGAATGAGAATTAATAAAGAGCATTGTTTTCTTGCCAGTGTTTCAACTGCGCTGACGGTGTGCTGGACGAATGAATGAGTGAATCAAAACGCATCACACAGATGGAACAGTAAATGAAAACACCGCACTAGTTTATGTCATGTTGAGTAGCATTTGCATTATATGACGTAGTTCATGTAAGACTTTACTACTGCTGTTGCTTATAATGTGAAAAAAAAACATAAATAATTCATACAAATAAGCGTCAATCGCCGCCGACTAAATAATTCGGAGAGACGCAATACGGAGCAAATGATGAGTTACTTTAATGTCAACATCCATCCATTACACATTTTGTTTCGCAAAGTTTTGTTTCTTTCAAATGTTGTTCAAAACAACGTTTTAAGTTAGTTAATCAAACGACGTAAAGAGTGACTGATGTCAATGGCTGTTTTGAAAGCGAATCCAAAAGTCTAAGTCATCATCATAACAATCATCAGTAAATTTGAACACATGTTCATTTGACGTTAATAAACGATCTGTGGTTCACAAAGACATCTGTTTTTCATGATAAACCAACTTATGTGGCGCTAGTTTATAACGATAAATTGGAAATTATATGCATCTCACGCGTCAAATGATGAAATAAAACATGGGTAATGATCAAACTTTAAAGAACGAAATCAGTCAGTGGTCACACATATGCTCGTATAAATATCCAAAATATGGAGCATTAATGTGAGCATCTGGTTTTTTATGATCAGCTCGTAAATGAGCAACAAACACTAAAATGAACTGATTTTGCTTTTGATGATAAACCAACTAAAGAACGGCACTACGCAATTTGACCTAATAAGCGTCCGAGAATATTAGCCCGAAGCACTCACGATTTTTGTTTAATAGTTGTTTAATCTATAATCTATGAACAGAATATCTTTACACTCAACATTGACGATCGAAATTAGGCTTTAACCAACCTGCTTATCAATAACAAATAACGCATCTTTATCACTGATAATTGACAGCTCACTCCAACAGTCTCCTTCGAGGTACTATGTTTTAACAATCAGCAGGTTCCGTACAAAGATGAAAGATAATATTTATTATGAATTATGCATCTCGAAGCACATGATTGAAGTATTATGCTGATGAGTAAACACAGATGTCATTTTTTCGTAGTATGAAGTAACTGCAGACATGGCAATGAATATCAACGAAATCGATTGAAGAATTAGCAGACAAGAATTAATTGAACGTGATTGATACATATAAATCGCGCCGAAATAAGTGAGGGCCGATGTGTCGTCATATCCCTGTACGACAGGGTTTTTCAGCTGTAAATGCTCGCACCCCCAAGGAGTGCGAAATGGCATTTCAGGGGGTGCGAAATAAGATTTTATTTTTTATACATTAAAGTAGGCAAGCATTGACTTCCACTGCTCTACGATTCTGTAAAACCGCTGATTGATCTGTTCATACTTTTTCTTAGGTACAAATGAGAATCCAGCGCAATATTTCGTTACAAGCTTGCTAGACGACGTAATGTGGGATGCATGATCGTCATGTGCTGATCAAATGTTCAATGCAGTCCTTCGACCGAGTTTATGGTACGCGGAAGGTCCTGTGATATTTTTTTATGCACATCCCACATTTACTGACTAAAAACCGGTTGCTTTTTCTGCCCCTCTGATCCATGTAGATTTAAAATACGTCAGGAAGCCTTGAGCACATCATTCAATCATCGTCTAATGATGCCACGAATTGTTCGAAAACGGTATTAACATCGGACAACAGCACGAACACGATTGCTTGGAGACATTTCACTACCATTCCATTATCGAGATGATCAGCGTACTAGATGCTGAGCTCCAAACCTTGGATAGAATTTGCTTTTATTGCATTCAAGATCGCCCTCTCGAAATGCACTATGACAGAGGTAGGATTCATGTTGCGTTTACAGTTCAGGTGCATCCATATGGCATTGTACATTCAGTCGTTTTTATTTGGCTACGCAGAATAATAACGGCTGTGTTTTGGAATGATCAATTAATGCGTAAACCGTACACATTGGTAGCCCTCTGATGCTGAGTCGAAAGTACCATCGCAAAACCAGTGTTTTTTCTGCCAGAATATCCAAATTTCTGGCAGTTGAGAAGATTGTCAATTGCAAGTCGTTGTCTTCGTCCAGCACAAATGGTTCCCCTCGCGCAGTAAAACGTAATTCTTGTGCGAAAATATGACCTTCCGGGGGTGCCCTTTGAAATCGGATCATCTTGGATAAAGCATGCTTATTCGGTAATGCGTCTGCAGCATCCAGTGGATAATGCTCTGTAAAATTTTGTAGGAGGAATGATGTGCACTCATCTGAGGACAATGCCCGTAATTTCTTACTGCTTACCGCTTTAAGAGCGTTCCTTCTAGCGATGTACGACGGGTGGTTACGCGCCGAAACATCCCCTTTTATCTCGTTGTTGACAGCTCTCAAAAAGCCATTACATTCTCTTCTCTTTTCTCATCTCCAGTACTCGAAATCTTCAACTCTTCCATTGACCACATCGCAAGTCCGTTTATTAATAACTTTCTTTCTCCTCTTATAGTGCTAACGAATTCCATCTTACGAAAAGAAATTAAAGTTGAACGCATGAGTTTACCAGAGCGATCCGGATGAACGTGGATGATCCCTTAGAGAGAAAGGATTTCAATGATCAACTATTTCCGATATTAGAAAAAAAATGCATTCGTCAGTAAAGTAGTATTCTCCTCACTGAAAAAAATGATTTTATGAGCTGTTTGCTGAGAGAATTACCTTTCTGCAGCCTTCTTTACTGGAAAAGTATAGATGGTATTTGCATTCGTTACACTGTTCCTAAAAATCAAAGGATAGTCTTGTTCTATTACATATAAGTAGCACACTGATAGCATTTGACAGCGCATCTTGAATGTGGCATGACTCCATTCAAAATCCCTACACCCCAACAAAATCCCTATCACTTAAGAATTGATAAGCAATGACACAAGAAGGTTTTCCATTTAAAAATAATGAAAGAGATCCATGAGAACCGATTTAAGTGCATTATAATGTGTGCTTTTAGATACTAAGCAACCATTGAGCCATTTTGTTGAATACGTATTTTTAAGCTTATAAATCCATCCTTCATACTACTTCTAAGTAAATTTGCGACCCGCTCGTCATCAGATTTCTTCTCTGATCGTGTAAGATAGTTGAGGTTTGCCACAGTTTCATGTTCACATTTTAATCACTTATAAAGTAACAGACGACGACCAGAAGATGCGTTTATTAGCGTTTTGCACACTTTTATTGGTGGTCATTGGTATGGCTGCGATTGGTTTACTTCGGTTTCGAGTTTTTTTTGGTGATCAGCCTTCAGTCGACGAACTTCTCGATTTGGCAATACAAGCTGAAACATTAAATCTTGTTCAAGCGCAGAATCATGTGAGTTTATCTCTTCTTCGTTTACATCATATGTCAGTTCCAATGCCTCTAGGCAGCTGTTGTACAATAAAGCATCAGGTACTATGTACTAGATACTATGAACACTGATATCCCGGTAAATGACATGTGCACGACGCGTGTACTCACATGTTTGACGGCTAAGGTTACGATATTGCAGAACATCTGATAGAGCATATCTTGAGCTATCAGGCTGAGAGATAACCAAGTTACAAATATATGCCTAGTTTGAGGATTACATCTTAGTTAGAATGATATGAGAACGACAAATGTTCAGTGTAATGATTTCGAAGAAAACGCTTCAACTTATTTTATGAGACAAGCGCGGGTGGCCTCTTCAAGTACTGGCCACTCAGTTATTCGAGAGTTGCGATGGCAAGAAAACCGTTCATTCTGAAAAGACATGAATTCTTCTTGTATTCTTCTAAATATGCTAAACAGTTGGTGTGAAAATTTTCCAAGCACACATGAATGAGTTCACTGAATGATCGATGGCTTATTCAAGACGTAAAAAATTGCATAACGTTTAGTCGGAAGACGTAAAAACTGTGATGAATGATTTGCACGCACTGTGCATGTTCAAACTGGAATCATTCTCGTCATCCAACTTCGCATATTTCCAATATACGTCGTCGTTATTTATGGCATTTGCAATAATCACTACAACCGGTTGGTTTGACTAAGTTATAGTATATATCAAGTCGTTATTCAGGTGTTATTTTGCGTAGTACTGTTGTTTGAAGTCAGTTCTGTTAACATAAGAAATTGAAATGTTTCAAAGAATATTTTTTCAATGGATCGCTGAATTGAAGCGATCACTGAGAATCGAATATGAATTCGGTGAAGTGACGATCTACTTCACGTAGAGTAAACAAATTCATTCAGGTTTCGCCAACAAAAACGTTTTCTTTTTCATTTTGAGGTGATGATCGTGTGGATGATAGCAATATGATTGTTTATTTGATCTATTCCTCAACTGCTAGTATTATCATCTTCCTCATCGTTGCATTACTTATGCATCAATTTGAGCAGCACTTAGATGCACTCTTCGGTGAATCAATCTCCTCTTACTTATTTGTTCATTTGTTCGGAGAGACAACAAACCAAACCCAATGAATAAATTTGATGAGATATTCTAAAATTTACCATCGACATTTTCCGATATAAAAAATTTCCCCATTGAAGTGGTATGAAAAAGATTATAATTATTTCCAAATGCATGTTTACAGCCTGTAACAACACAAATATCAACGATAATCAACAATTAACGAATAAAATCAGCGAAGAATACTTCCTGATGCATTTGCAGAGAAAACGCACTTCTGATCACGCCTGCAATCGTAATCGGGTATGGGATTGAATAACGCGCTTAGGGATTTTCTAACACGAGTGGAAGTCGGAAAAGCATTTTTGTAATTGTTTTACAACAATGAAAACCTTTTATCCATTTGTTGTTGGCTGATTAATTGTTTTAATTGAGATTTCTTTCGGTGGGAATAAATTGGAACTTTACGAAGAAGAATCAAGGACTGTACGACGTGTGCTACAACCCGCAATTGCTGTTCTTCTGATCTTCTTGGCTTATGTGTTAGTTGGTGCCGTTTTGCTGTATCTCATAGTGGATCCAACAAATTCCCTGGTAACAGATATCTTTGCGAATTACTTCTACGTCTCTACGATAAGTTCGTTTTTGTTGCTGTTCCTATAAAAATAAATCATTTATAAGCACATCTCAGAATTCAAAGTCTCAAGTTTCATCTCTATGCAACATCATCCACGCTAATGATTCATACAAGTTCTTCAGATGTGCTAATGATTCATACAGTTCTTCAGATGTGCTCACTTCGCTTTTGGCTTGAAGCACTACAGAACTTTTTTCATGCCATATATTTTCAATAATAACTATTATTTATGAGGAGGCTAGCTGAATCCATTTAGCAATGATCATTATGCAAAAATGTGTTTCGTTCTGAATTCAAGCATTTCAAATCATATTGTGCATTAACATTCGACAATGCATTTATACAGCTGAACATACGGAAACGAATAAATTTACGCGAATGAACACAATTCAAGTGCATTCATCCAAGAACCAACATCAATCACTATTGATCATTGCTGATCGATCAAGTTTGATGGGACAATTTTTGAAATTGCAATAATAACATTAGTCATCGCAATAATAACAATTCGAGTTAAATCGTTCAGGTTCACCTCAATGGATCTATTTGAACAATCCGGATATCTGGCAATTGCTATTCTTGGTCGGCAATGCATTCTTCGGCAATATCCTCGTGTGTGCGGCAAATGTGAATATTGCAAGTGTAACGTTGTACTATCTCAACGCTATCATCTCAGCACGATCTACTAAAAGACAACTACAAAAAGAAAATTGCAGCAGTCTAATTCATTCCTAATAGCAATACACAACTACAACAAAATCATGATGCCATAACATCGCAGCCTTCAAATAGCCGTAGTTAGTGCTGCTTTCATCTATCAGATAACATTTCTCACAAACAATCAGTTTTGCATGTTTAGTTAATCGAACACTGCAGTGCATCGTTCTCTGTGGTATGACATTGATGAGAACAACCAACTGAGTAATGGTTGTTAATAAAATCATCGAATGAACGAGGTGATTGGCCAGTTGAAAACGACCACAAATCGCGTTTTGAACTTTGCATCCAACGACTGAGTTATGAACATTCACCATTGAAATATTTATTCGAAAGTGCCGATGTTTGTTTGCTTTTGAAATGTGATGAATAGAAAATCAGAAGTTATATACAATAATTTATTTATTCTGGAAGATTGGAATTGCTTGCAGCAGAAATGTTCGATAAAACACATAAAAACGAATGCAACGATCGAACAACGCCCAACATTTCAAAAGAAACACAAATAAAAAGTATGCCTCTTCCACAGATTGACTAATCAACCAACACTGACGGATGCTGCACTCATCTCAGCTTCAAAAAAACAGCGTTGCAAAATAAACCGAACACAATAGATGAGCGCACAAATGAACGTATCGTCAATAACGCTCGCAACACTCGAATAACCATTAATACGAAGGCAATAATTATTCGTCGTCTGCTTATTGTTAGTAAGCAAAAATTGGGGATATTCACCATTTTATGTCAGCGTCTTTCAGTGATTTTCGATAAACATACAACAAGGTGGTTGAAGATTGGAAATGCTTGGATGTACAGAAGGAAAATGATAAAATGAAGTGCAGTAGTACCCTTTGAGCACGGGAATTGATTAAGCGATCATGATAACATTCACGAATGAACGCAACAAATGAATTATTGACAAGCGCAGCGACTGCATAACGGTAATGACAGCTAATTTCCAATAGCAAACAATAAATGGACAAACAAAGTTTAAGATATATCGTGAAAACAATAGCAGAATTGAACGGTAAAATAGAATACGCTAGAATAGAAGAGCTACGCGTTGAACGCAGAAATTTGATAAAAATGAGTTACTTGAAGAACGGAATTCCCACCGGAATACACTTCGCATGATTATATGATAGTTTAGCAGCAGCATCACTAGTGCCGCCTGTAGCTAACTGAACCCGGTCAATCAATGTATTGCTCATTGCTGATTATATTTCAAGCAAAATACGAGTGAATGCAAATTCTGTGATTTAACACAAAAACAGATTGAAGAACAACAGTTAACAACTAAATAGATCGATCGTATAATAAAGATCACCGGGATTTTTTAATGGTTAATCTACTCTCACTATAATGATTGAATTAAATCAGCCTAAGAACAATCCGTGAATTAAATCAAAATAGCATAACTTGCTGATTGATTTGATGATAATTTGGCTGACTGTTAGAATATCAATTGCATAAACAATGAACGACGAATGAAATTTGTACGGTCTGCACTGCATGACGAGAAGATTCGAAGACTCAAACTCAATTTTTTTTTCGATAATTCAAACTTAAAGATAAAAACTCGAAAAACTCAAATTTTCGATAACCTAGAATCTGATTCGCAAATATAACATGACATTTAAGGAGATGGACAGAGAGATTTAAAAAGTAAAATAATAACGATAGAACTAACATCTAAAAAATAGTACGAAGGATGTAAAGCGCATTTGCCATTCAATGATAATGAGATTCGCCAACAACAATCAAAGCCATCACTATTCCATCCATCCATCCACCCACCATTCTATACATTTTCGGTGCGTTCAATCTCTCCTCTCATAAGAAATTCAATGAGAAAATTTGCTCTCTCATTTCCTATCCACAAAACCAATCGCTAAAAGAAGTAATTACGAACGAATACCAAAATCACGTACTTACAACGAACAATAAGCAAATAAGCAATACAGAATACATACACAATCCAAATTATTCGCAAAATGACTCGAAATTACGTCTCATTTAGTGTTTGCACGGGACCCCAGGATTCCGAGCTATGGATATCAATCCCGGGATTTCGGGAACTAATAAAACCCGGAATTTTGCAAAATTCTGGCAATATATTCATCTCGAATTACATATCAATCATTCCCAGTTCATTCATATTCAGTAATATCTGCTGTTTACCACCCAATGGGGGAATTAATGGATGAATAATCACACCTCAGTGTCACTTCAGATTTTTTTTCAGAGAGCAGTGGACAAAAATTTTTTAACAGCACCACTCTTGTGCCATCATCATTGCTTCATCTTCCGTTTATGATCATTTTCCAATCTTGATATTGAAAAATGGTCAGCATTTTACAAGCACTAATCTCATTAGCATCAACAAATGCGTACTCAGGACATATTCACAACTATGTGCTGAACATATAACCAACATCGTTTAAACAATCAAGCACTAATGTGTTTACGTGTTTGTGTTCGGGTATTATAACCATGTTTGCTCCAGTGAATAAAAAATTCGAAGAAAATATTCAGTCAATTAATAATTCTTCCAAATGTCTACCACTACGGCAGTAGAGAATTTTATGTGGCCAAAGAATGAGGTACATACTGAATTATAAACGTTTCGGGAATATAACATCCTTCCTTGAATAGCGTCAGACTGTTGACGAACTGGTTCGAAATTGAACTCTTCCAACATCATTATAGACATTCACAGAGCAGCCGTCCAACATAGGAAAACTAACGAATGAAATAATGATGATGAATAATAATTAATAACAATGATGAATATAGTAATAATAATGATAAGCAATCACAAGAGGGTGATGATAAAAAATAGTAGTTGAGTTACGTGACCAACATTCGGATGTACCCAACGAACATTAACAACATCCAGACCTGCCATTCGAAGCACCAGAATCAACTGGTCGAATAGTGGGTTGCTTAGCACCATCTTCTTTGTTTGGCATCTAAACACATTTGTTTTAAATAAAATTTCAGTGCAAACAAAATGATAACAAGAAAACCAGTGAGGACACCCAGCCGAAAGTACCACCCAATTTATCACCTGTTCGCAATTACTACACTGAAAAGAAAAACAAAACCGCACCTAGGTAAAAGCAACAACAAAAAAGCTGCGCAAATATATCAGAATCCCATCAGGGCATATGCTACGAATGAATTTTGAGAATACTAACAACGCTGTTACAGTGGAAATTGACTACATACATGGAGACTACAACAAAGGTCAACGAAACAGATTTGACTTGCTTTGGAACAATTGTATTAGAAGCTTCCGTTGACTATCATGAACAGGAATATTGAAAAGAGGAAAGGAAATGAGCCAATGAAGAATACAAGTTTGCATACCTTATCAAGAATAGCCTCAGCGAGATCATAGAAAGCCTTATCGATCTGTATGTTTGCCTTGGCTGATGTTTCTAGAAATCTGATTCCATGGTCATTTGCGATCTTTTCACCACGTTCACGCGATACAACTCTTCGATCGGCCATGTCACATTTATTACCCAACAACATCTTCTCCACATCTTCAGATGCATGCTAAAAGATTAAAAAATATATTATCATCTTTCCATATTGTATATGTTGAGTAAGCGAATCCGAATCATCATTTTTTATATTCATTCTATCGTTCTTCGAGATGAAAAAAAAAACAGGAAACTAAACGATAAATATAAGAAGGCCATAATCAATATCACCACATAACGCTGAACGAATGAGTCAACCATTAGTAGTTTACTAGCAGCTTAACAACAATCACCAACCTCGTCAATATTCCTCAGCCATTTCGCTATATTGTCGAAACTTTTTGCATTGGTAATATCATAAACTAACATTATACCCATCGCACCCCGATAGTAAGAAGTTGTGATCGTATGGAAACGTTCTTGACCTGCTGTATCCCTAAACGACAACAACCATCTATTCGACAAAAAAGTCAACACTTCGACTGACCGAACAATCGACGTATAAGTAAAAGCAACAAAAAAAAAACTTTCCCCACTTTGAAGGCATTACATGATGGTAGGAACATTTATATGAACGCTTTTAAAACATTGCAAAACTTCAAAATGACATATAATACGAGATCAATTAAAAATACTAAATGTGGTAAAGCCGCAAAATAGCAACTCACCATATCTGCAATTTTATTTTCTTTCCCTTCAGCTCGATTGTCTTAATTTTGAAGTCGATTCCTGAAAGAATTTAAACAATTTCATTTTCAGTTTGAATATTCAATTCTAATGGAGCGTTCGCAAATGACATTATAATTTTCATCACGACATTATAATTTTCATTTTCATCAATCTGAATCGGAATTATCGCGAATCAAAGCGGCAAAATAAACGAATCAAATGAATGAAATGTAAAATGATAACTGCTATGATAAAGCCCCAACAGAACAACAAACGGTTACAAAACGAGGTGGAAATAAAAAGAGGCATAATTCCAAAATTCTTAGTGATTGTCCTCTTCAACAAACGTGAAAAATAACGTTTTTCAGCTTTCATATCCACACACTCTTCGAAACGAACGCAGTATTGAAATATAATGAAATAAAGCACTTAAGTTGGTGCTTTACCGCAGACTGCCGCTATAGTCTATGGACAAGAAGTGATTCAAGACAATTATAATTTGAGGGAAACAGCTAAACAACGAATGAATAACAACCAACCTATTGTAGAAATGAACGTTGTGTTGAAGGCATCATCACTGAACCTGTACAAGATACACGTCTTACCCACACCACTGTCACCTATCAGCAACAGCTTAAATAAGAGGTCGTACTGCTTCTTAGCCATTAAAATCTGAAACAAACCATTCACTACCTCATTATTTATCTTTCTATTAACCAAATCATTTCACGTCATTACAACCACTTATTAGCAAAAATTCAAAAAACAAACAGTATCACAGAGCAGTATCACAGAAGTGAAACCTCATCGTCATCATTAGACGCAATAACATATGAAGCAAACTAGTTCAACGGTGACAGTGACAAAATATTTTATAGAAAAATATTATAGCACAACATACAAACAAATAGCACATCTATCTAAAAATCAATAACAGCTCTACGCTTCGCAAGATGCCCTTCGTGCAACGAGCATTCGTTTGCTTAATTAACGACTTTCAAAAATTATATCGCAATCCTCCCTCCGTCTCTCATCACCGCAATTGATCGCCGCCTCATACGTTCGTTCGCTTTCAGCAGAAACAGAAAATGCACTTACACGACGGCCTCAGGCTTCCAATGAAAATAGAAAGTAGCTATCTGATTATCGATTGGAACGAGCACTTACTAGAGACGTACGAACGTGTAAAACACTGATTCGGTTCGCTTGTGTGTATGTGTATTGTTGCGATGCACTGCATGTGTTATGACATGTCTCATAGCTACGTCGTGATACATGTGTAAAATCATGTGTAAAAACAACGAAATAACGATAAACTACGAACACATTTATTTATATACACATATAAATTTCATCATTTTTAGTTATATCACTTCGGAAACTGGATATGAGATATGCTGCCACTAGGAGTACACAACTGAATTCTTCCGTTTTCAGATTGTTGATATCGGTGAAATACAACTGGATGTAATGATGCAGTATAGGTTGACGCAATCAAAATGGCATTTCGTTCGTGTGCAGTCGCAGCCATATTACAGGGCTAATATAGTTAGTGCTAATCCATTATGCCGCGATCGGTTTTATACAATATATGAAGTGCTCACTGAAAAATCAGTTGATAATTGCAAAACACATCTGGCTTTCCGTTCAGAAATACGTTACGCATCACACAGCACCACTTCACAATAGTTACTCCTTCAAAAATATTGCGACCATTTTTAGAAAGAAGAACAATTACAATCCTTGTACTTCGTGACGAATGCGTGAAGGAAGTTTTCATCGGTTGATTTACTTCGCGCAGTCAGAAAGCACGAACTAGCGTTGATTACGGTACCGAAATAAAGTTCGATCAATAAAACAAAGAGGAAATTTGAACATCATGAAATAAAGCTGCTCAAGAAGACATCACAAAATTTGTGCGGATTGTGTCCATCCAGTGCTATCGATTAATGGTGAATGATAGATCACAGTTAATACGTATAGCGATTGATTTGTAATCAACCAAGGAAGTTTGAATCATAATGTAAGCAACACAATCACAAGTAACAGCTCGCAAACTGATATAGGTTGTTTTCATTGCTTATTACTTTCTCATACTCAATGCATTCACTTCAGTACGGTATTTAGGTACGGTGACATCCGTTTGGAATGTACGGTAAGACACTCCTCCACTGTTTGTTTATTATAAGCCGCTGGGTAATTTGGGTCTAGTTCACGAACAAATGCAGGTTGGTAACAGTACCCCATTCGCTGTACCGCTACCGACGGAGCTACTTTTCGCTAGCGCAATAGCTCGATACTGTTTCAAATAGTGAAAATTTGTAGCGATATCTTTCGTTAGCGCTTTGGCAAGTCTTTTTTTTCAGCCTTCCGTTAACTCGCTACTTTTCGCCTGCAAAGGAGTGCTTGACATCATCATATTAAAAATAGATATTTGCGCTCTAGGCTTGACAAATGCATTCGGAGTGTTCAGTAACACTCCGAATGCTCGTTACAAATGCACTAATAGTGTTCCGTCTGTGGCTCACCAAGCTATTTGGCTTCAAATAAGTTACATGACAGTGCAGTGATGTTTTCTTCACTTTTCTTCTCGCCAGGAAAGGATATGAATATTATTTATTCGCATAATACCATGCGTCATAAAATCTTTTTGAACGGTTACAATATGGCGAATATACTGACCCAACTGTTGCTTGAAAGAGGAGAAGGTTGAAAAAAGAAAAGGAAAAATCAAATTGTATGTATATTGTCATACAGTGAGACGATATCAAGTGGTTCAGTCATGTGATATCTGAATCAATAAAATGAGCATGAATAAAATTAGCTGGGTAAAGTAACTTCTTCTTTCGATATCTCTAGCTCCTGTTAAATTGTTAGCATAACTTTTACGCGGATATGGAAAAGGGTATATTCTAGAATGAACGAATTAGGTTAGGTACTTTGCCTAGTAGAGATAAGGTAATGAAGCTGAACGTTCGTGATACTCTGGCGTTAGCTTTTTAAACTATACTGGAAACGTGATGATGACATTTTAAACTTGCGCTAATCATGACGTTCTGAACGAATGAAGAAGGTTCTGGTTATTGGGGGATTATTAGGATTATTTTTACCAATTCCAATCAATTTCGTTTGTACTGGAGCTAGCGGTAAAAACCAACACAATGATCACTGGTTTACAGAATCAAGTGTGATTTATAAGTTGTTGGAGAATGTGAAGATCTTAACGCTGTTTGCAAAAATAAATAAAAAAGAAGCATACTGAGTCTGGAAGAAGGCACTCTGAAAGACTGTTAATAAGAATAAGAATGAAAAGGGGTCACAGAACGCAAACTTGAGTTTGGTGCAGATTTGGTACATAAAAATCGTAAAAACACTGCCGCAGCAGATTCGATAGAATTTGCAGTTCGGCATTTTTTGCTAGGATCCTTTCTCATCTAAATGAAATACCTTGTTTTGCTAGGATCGAAGTAGAACCGCAAAGATTGATCTTTCAATGAGCAAGCCACATTGGAATCGGAAAAAAACAACCTATCAACTGTGAGATAGATTCTCAGTTTGGCAACAATTATTTCTTCCAAAACTGCAGAAATTGAGCAAGTTGATAAGATGGGTCGATAATTTTGCGAAATCATTTTAGGATCTTTTCTTCGTATAGGTTTGACGATCGTTGATCTCCACAATAAGGGGACTGTTATGATGAAAGCCAAATGATTCAGGCTCTCAGACGATTGCTGCCAGCAAACTGTTTTTTATCTTTGAATTTTATTATCGTCACTCCGTTACTTTTTATAGACTGGTGCGTATTGCTGGGCAAATTTTTTGTTTTTAAAGAATTTTAAAAAATCGCAACTGTTCGATGGTGCAATGAGATGCTTTCCTGGATGAGTCAGCCGTGCAACTGCACTTGAAAATAGCGATTAGCGGACCAGTCACTGAAAATATGCATTAAAACGATCAAAAGTATAAAAGCAATCAAGTTCATAATATGCGACTGATATGAACAATGTTTTATGTGAATGGTACACAACGTAAACGAGTAAGGAAAATGTGGAACCAAAATTGCTTATTAGAGAGAAAATCTCGAAAAAAGCAGTGAATATGTGGAGTTTGGTTGCGCAAAAATGATGAGAAATTATTGGCGAAAACAACGAAATGAATCAAGCAGCGTTGAAAAATTCATTGACTTTAGGCCTATCAGAACTGGAAAGGACAATAAGTGAACTTTTCGTAACAAGATTGTTCATCAGAAAATGGTGATAATAATGAAAAGCATACTGAAAGAGCACTAATGGTGTCAATAATGCAGCGGAACATGTGAATGGATATATTGCATGCCTGCTGCCGTTCTTCAAGTCTCAGCAGAGAAACGAATGAGTGCAATGAGGCATGAAAAAGAAAACAAGCAAAATGAATGATAGCGAAGAACAAATATCTATCTATCCATCTATTCCTAAAAGAATCGGATAAAATAAGGTTACGCGACTTATTTATTTATTTGCACAATGAAACAACTAACACGGCATGAAGTAACATCATTCCTTACATGTTCGTTCTATTTGTCTTGATACCAGAATAGGGATCGTTTAATCGTTGATAAGTGGCACATTCAAAGTATCAATCAAAACTTCAGTCAAATTTTCGCAAAAAATAATAGCAATAACTATCTGACGAGGAAACGTCACAAACTTACACTCCTTTCTGGATGTAAGAAAGTAATACCGACTCCGAAATTATAAGGTTATGATATACTAATACAGACAGCTATTACGACAGAAAATAGATAAAAATATCATAATGATAATAGGATAATAGATACAAGCCGGATCATAGCCTGGCTCAGGCTCACAACATTAATGCTATTGGTACACCACTCGGTTTCAAGCAAAACTTCCCGTTCGCGGAGGAAAGTTTTGCTTGAAACCGAGTGGTGTACCAATAGCAATAATGATAATAACAATATTTCATAACACTGCTATCATGACAATATCACAGCGCTTATCATAGTAACGAATGCGATGTAATTATGATATGAGAAATGTATTTATGTTGTAACGATGAGAACATATGATAATAACATCTATAGGCGTAACAGTAATAATAATGAAGGTGGCAGCGATAAAAAAGCAATGTTTCTGTTCCCTTCTTTTCGTAAACTCATCTATTCCGCTCTACATTTGTTCTGTTTTTCGCGTCCCTTTTTCTAAAACTGTTTCGTTTTTTCCTTCCAACAGACAGAAATACAATAGCACAAGACTTCAAGTCCCTAAAAATGATATATCATGCCGGTTTCAGACTCATCAGCACGAGAAATGGCGTCATCTAAAAACGGCATAGTTGATTAGAACAGTTTGATATCACTAACGCTGATCATGGTTTCTCTGGTTTTGGGATGCCATTTTTAACCAGTTTGCTATCTGTATCTTATTTCTAGCACTGTCCGTTGCCTTCAACATTTCATAAGGAAGAAATTATCTGATTTGATGAAAGAGTCAAGATAAAAATATTTGACCCGAAAGGATTCTTTTTGAAGAGAAAAATTAATAAACTGTTCAAATAAAATCAAAATCACATCAAATTGTTATTCTTCTCACCTATTCTCCGATGACGCCAAAACGTTTGAAGGGCAAAGAAGGGATAAAGAAAGGTAAAGGTGACGATGATCCCGAAAGTAGTGTTGTGCGAGGACATTAACAAACTCTTAGCAGCATTTGCAGAACAGGGTAGTGGAGTTTTGTGGGATTGAACTCAAACCATCAACGGAGCAAAGCTTGGCGATCATTTTACCAAATGGATCAGTAGTTGGTGCAGAATCAGGTTTGTTGAATCTGGTAATAGGTGGGCCTCTTGTTATCTCCGAGGCGTTTGTTTCGTTGCAGAGTACTGTGTCGTGCTTTGTACAATGCACGAGAAGTCTTTTCGTGCACGATCCTTTGGCTCTTTTAATTTCACTTTACATTTCACAGTTGTGCTGTCCTTTTTGAACAGATACTGAGAATGATTTCCGCTTGCGTCATACTTTGGACGAATTTGCATAATTCGAAGACATAATTTAGAGTAAATACGGAATAGACGGACTTGGAAGATAAAGAAACTTTAATAACGAACGATCAAGCAACAGTGACATTATGAAATTCTTGGTCACTGTTTCGCGAAGAAAGCCGAGGTGGCGATAGGCAATGAATCATCTTTTCATCACCACATGGGTGGTAAACAGCAAATATGAGTGCATACGAATGAGGTGGAATTTATTAATGCTCGATTCAAGATGAGTATACTACCAAGTTCATGCAAAATGCCACCTTTTGTATCAAGTCCCGAAATCCCGGGATTTTTTTTCAAAATGTTGATCCCGGTATCGGGATTTAAAAGTCGGGATTACGGGATCCCGTGCAAACCCTAGCAACGCATGCTAAAGTTGCTTTATTGATGCTTTCTTGAAAAATGCTCAAGCGCAGTTGTATTGTAGGCATAGAAAGTGGTGAAGATGACCAATGATGAAGCAGTTGACGATGGCGTCCGAAGAATATTTGCACATTGACGGGAGTTAACGGCATGCATCGCTAGACCAGGGACATCATCGTCTGTTTATGGTTATTGACTCGTTTGTTACTGGTATCGTCTCTTTATAGCACTCTTTGTTGTTATCAGTCAGGTATTATCATAATCATCACTCACTTCTAACATCTTTATAGGTTTCCTTCCCTTATTCTCATTCAATTCATCGTTTGCATTCGTTTCCACGAATATAATTTAAATTTTTTCTTGCCTTTCTTCCACAGTTTCAGCATGAGTCTCATTCGTCAACCACTGCTTAGGAAAGCGCATTGATCATGAACACTGATATTGATATCATATCAGACATCAATAAATTGATACTATTCATTATCACTGCCATTGTTGTTTAATATTATAAAAACGGACATTGTTGATAATATCGCTATGATAATTTTTTAATGTAGCTCAAGATTCGGGTATCCATTATTCAACTCAAACTGATGTTTCACTTGCATTGCATACGGTCTGCATTTTTTGTACTTGTCAGTTTTTAAGTGTTTATTTTACTCTCCAATATGCTCATTCGTCTCTTGGGCAATAGCGCACTATTGCAGAGACGGGCAATAGCTCACTATCGCTACTTAGCGAAAAAGTTACTTCGTTAGTAGCGGAATAGCTATTCCATTGTTTCACAGGTGGCGATAACGTGCTATTGCCCATTCCTGATTGGTAAAGAAGTTGTACTGCTCGGTAATAATGTGTTTAGTTGTTGTAAACGCATATTAAATTAGGAAGTTTGAATAAAATATTCAAAGAAAAAAATCAATTGAAGTGAACAAACAGACAGAGAAGATGATATCGGAATCTCTTTTTATTTGCCATTATATCATTCCATCACACTCACACAAAAACGATTAACTGATAAAAGACAATCACTTTAGGAAGGTCTTTAATGTTTCTTTCTAATACACAGTGAGTCTATTCACTATAGTATATAAGTAAGATGTTGCGGTGATCGGGGAATTTCAGCGACCCCGTCCTCGACTTTTTTCAAGTTGACTGCATTTTCAAGTTTCCCAACTGCGAAATTTCGTCCCCGACTTTTTCCCTCCTCGCAACACACTAGTATAAAACCAAGCCATAATTGCGAATAACCATTTCAGTCATCGTAATGTATTATATTTCATGGTTAGCGAGTTAGCGAGCGTTTATCAACTGAATATTTCATCGCATGAGAAATTTTACCTCCTTAGTTCTGAACGAATTTTTTGGAAACAGGAAAATGACTCCATTATATAACAAGTGGGCATCAGAACAAAACGGAATGGGCATCGAAAGGAAAACACGTATCTCAACAGCGTTACGCGTCGATGCGAAATGTTTTCAAATGAGCTGTGATAGGAACAATGCTAAGGTTTACTCGCTCAGAACTGAATCAACACAGCAAACGATTAGTTGGATCTATTTGGATATACTGCTTCTTTCATATTAATCAAATAGAGCACGATTTCATCTAAGAATCCCATACATTTGTCTGTTTTGCATTGTGTCGCTTGTCGAATAAATTCGAATACGCTGGAAAAAATCATTATGATGCAGTTCCTCACTTAATCCGTCAGGGTATCTACGTGTTTTCGTCGTTTTGTGTCAAATTTAAAATCATCTCACTTCCTTTGTAATGTATAAAAGAATACGTATTGTTGGCCGATGCTGCGAAAAGTTGTGCATTATAAAGATTGCAGGTGCATGTTGTAAAAGTTCAGCGGAAAATAAGAAGGAGAACATTTCGTATCGTTTCGATGAGAATAAACGAAGTGTTGCTGGAAATGATAGTGTGCCTGCCCGCCGAGCCAATCAAATCATAACATCGTTTAGTATGATGATGGTATTTTACGAGAATAATCAATGTTTAATCTTTTATAATGGTCGTCATCCTCTGCTAGAGTAACATCTATCTCTCTCTTCAATCCGAGTTGGTTTGACGAACAGCTGATGCTTGTGTCTATTTCTTAACATCATATTTTACAACGTTTGAACGTCATCACATCTAATCAACACCAGCAATACGTTAACGAGCCGGCCGAGCAGCTAACTTCTTCAACAATAATAATTTCACTGAGAGTGTGCGTTGCGGCCTGATCCGCCGCCATATCAACAGCCAGCCAGTGGCAGCAGCAACCACCTTGACTTTTTCTTCCCACCTCCTTTATCCCGAATTGAGATGCTCTTTTCGGGTGGTACTGCAGCTAAATCCAAGAAGGACGACAAAAAAGAGAAGAAGCCGGATAAGGGTAAGCAAATGCATATTTTTTATTTGTTTTGCATTGAAACATCTATTTTCACTGAAGAATTTCATTCATTTTTAAAAACGCTAATCCAACGCAATTGCTACGATTCAGTTTATTTGTTGTTGTGATCCTATTTTTATCTTTCAATTTCTAATCTATTAGCCGTAAGCAATATAAATTTTGGTCGCCGGTGATCATCGATCAATTTTTATCCATTCGTTTGATTCTGATATCATTGCTGTTTGCGTATTTGTACAGTAGTTTCGGTAAAATTCTGAGACATCAGTTTGCTTCCGTACATTTGATGAAAAAAGCAAGCAAGAAAGCGGAGATAGGGGGAGGGTGAATATAAATTAGTTTCATCAAATATGTCAAGCTTTTTGGTTGGCCAATGAACGACTGCTCAGTAGAGTGCATACTGAAATATTTAGTGATAAATTCGGAAATGTGACATTAATTCGAGAAGATGATGGACCATAAAACCAGGTTTGTAGTACTGTAGTGAGAACGGTAGTACAGAGCGAATATACAAATATTATTTGTGATGAAATTGTTTTTATAATTAGATAACAGCCAAACATAGTCTAGTTATTTTCAGATTACGCTCTTACTGAAAACGATGTTTGTGTAGATGTTTTTGAAATACTGCTTGCTCGATGCATTTGTTGAGTTCTTGAAAAGCTTATTCGTGAATGCATGAATAAACGCATAATAATAATTATTATTATTGTAGTTAAGAATTGTTGTAAGCATGTTTATTGCAGAGGACCGTTATGAAATCCAAGAAAATGCTTTTATTCGCTGGGCGAATTCGATTGCGAACGAACCGATACGCGAAATCAGTGATATCGTCGACTCGAAATTCTTATTCAATTTCGTTAATTTGATCACTGGAGAAAAATTGGTTTCTTGTTTTTCTGTTTGTTTTGTTCTTTATGGCCTTTGAAGATCTTCATTTTTTCACCATCAAAAAGTGCATTCTTGGTTCATGTTGAAGTTAAGTATCCGAACGGAGATGTTAACAGTGATAATAAATGAAACAGATGAACAGTGGATCTCGAGCGCAAGATGTCACGAATGCATTGCATGCGATCGATGTTGATGATAGATTTGCACAAGTAAATGTCACCGAATTAATTGATGGTAATTCAAGAACGATTTGTGGTGTTGTATGGCAACTCATTCAGATCTTTTGGAAACGGTATGCAAATATATCGTTTTTTTTGAACATTTTTAGTAGCATCTTTACTGTTTACTATTCATTTTTATGTGTGATGAGTTAGTTGGCTTAGTTCTTAACCCAACATTCTCGGAAAAGTTTCTTTTTTTCAATTTTTTGGAAAACTTTTCTAAAAAAAGCATTTAAAAAAACACGTGCTGCTATACCGTTTTCGCAGACTTTATTCTTTGTGTCCATTTAAAGTTACGCAACGAACGACATATGTTACCGTTCAAAAAAAGGATATGCCAAAATAAGTTTATTTGATCTCAAGGCTTTTCTATGACCATCTCCAAAAATACTGCCTGTACTAAACATATCCACTATGCTTCTTCCCAGTAACTGAAAATTTTGAATGTGTCGGTCAGCGTGAATTCTTTCGCGCATATGTACCAAGTTTTATTTTGAAGGTATGCGCCTGATGCAGTGAAAGATCAAAAGCTTATTGAGGTGATCAAATGTTGGTGTGTTGAACGAACGCAGCCTTTTGAAGAGGTTCAAGTGAATGATTTTACGTCATCGTGGAGAGATGGATATGCGATCAACGCTATTCTGCTGTCTTACAAGTAAGCATTCTATTTGTAAGCATTTTGTCTTTATTCTTCGTATCAATTTTGAATTACGCAATCAAGTCATATGTCACCATTCAGAAAGAGGATATGCCGAAATAAGTTTATATAACTGACCATTTGATCTCAAGGCTTTTGTATGACCATCTCCAAAAACACATTTCATTCACTCCAAATTGTTGTTGACTATTCGTAAAATTCTTCTCTCTCACTTACTTATTGTGCAGCTCTGAACTGTTCGATATGGATAATGTGAGGGAAATGCGAGGTGATGAACGCATCGAACATGCAATGGGACTTGCTGAACGACATCTTAACGTCCCGCGGCTTCTAAATCCCAAAGGTGTGTGCTTAAAAAATGTGATTACTCACTTGTGCATTAAAGTTCTCTAAGTGCATTAATAATGCAGTTAAATGAGCGATGCATTTCAGATTTTCACAGTGAATATTTGGATGTGAAGAGTGTCGTGACATATCTGATGATGATGTATTTGTCGATAAATGTTCAAGCACCTGAAGCACCCGCTTCATCCAGTAAAAGAAACGATCGCAGTAGTTCTGCTTCGCAATCTTTAACAACAGTGATATTGCGAAATGATTCTCAGGAATTGCCGCATACTTTAGTTCAGCGAGCATCAAGTTCACTTGTTGCTCGTCCATCAGTGCAACGACGATCCTCGATACCAGTTAACGTTTCAAAAAATCAGCAACGGCCAGCGGCAATCCAAACTGCTCAAGGACAGTACGCGGCCACCGGTTCGCAAGCTATGGCTACTCAAGCAGCAGCAGCATCACAATATTTACAACAGCAAAACACTCAAGGACAATATCATGCTGAGCAGAACACTCCACTTCAAATGCAGTATTCAACCGATCAACAACAAGCTCTAACTGCTTCTCAAGCTCAACAGTATTTATCTGGACAACAAGTAGCGTTGCAAGCACAGTATTTAGCCGAACAAGCAATAGCTCAAGCCACAGAACAGCAGATCGCATCTCAAGAAGCATTGTTGATAGCAGCCGCAGCTGTAGCAACACAACAACCAGTAGTATTGCAGCAACAGCCTGCTGCTGCTGTGCAGATACAACAACCCAACCCACAAATGGTCGCAGCACAGCCGTCATTACCCCAGATTGCACCTGTTACATCTTCAGTTCTAAGCGATGAATATGTCACTGAACAACAACCTTCAACTGAAGCAATTGCCGACGAACCAGCATCTGCAATAATCGACTCCCAAAAGTGTGCGCCAACCTTAGAACCAATGCCAGTTGCACAACAATTACCGGTTACAGTGCAGCAATCCGTAAATGTGCAGCAAGCACCGATTCAGTCATCGATAGCCATCATTCACACTCGCCATCCCTCAGCCGAAGATCAGATGATGTTGGAATCGAATGAAGATGTGAATAAGCAAGAGCGTTGTTCATCATCAGTCATCAATCGACAATCACTAGACGAGCCGCAGCAAGAGCAGAGTAATTCAGCTCTGAATCGTATCCAACGTACCAGTTCAATGTCTGATCAAAAAAGCACTACCGAACAACAGCAACGACATCACACATCTTCAAATCAGCCTACTGAAGTTTGTTGCAATATTTGGTTATTGATCTAAAGTCACTTATTTCATGGGATATTTGTTAATGCGATGCATTTACTTGATAGAGTATTGAAATGCGATCACGAAAGTCATCAAGTTCGAGCCAAAGATCGTCACGAAGAAGTCGGAAGAGTACCGAAGATACGATCAGCGAATACGAACTTTGTTTAGAGCAAGTGTTGGCATGGCTTCTGGAGGCTGAAGAGCAAGCCAATAGTATGGGATCGGTTGACGAAACTGACGTGAGAAATTTCACTGAGTGATTCATTTTTATACATATTCATTTTAATCTTCGTTGATTTGAAGCAGTCGAATCATCTAGTTCTCTGAGGTATTATGGTGTAATAGTTGGTGGTATTCAATTTGAAAATTACAGTGTGAGTGTAGTATTGAGTATAAATTTATTTTCGATTTAAACTTCACCATCGTTCAGTAAATTTGTTTATTTATGCGATATTTGATACTCGAAAATGCTATTTTCAGGTAGAAGTGGTAAAAGCTCAGTTCAGAGAGCATGAACAATTTATGCAGTCTTTAACCGAAAGTCAAGATAGTGTTGGTCGTGTTTTGCACAGGTTTATTTCTAAATTTCATCTTATGAGCATCTTACACTTTAGTACTAAACGGAGCTATGTTTTAATGCGAATGATTAATATGTTCAGAAGAAAAGGAGATGGCTCGATAATTGTACCTTTTTTAGGGTGTTTCGTTTCACTTATTGAGTAGAATGCTTCACAATTGAGCAGTCTAATTGCAGAGGTCAACTTTTGTGTCAAAAGTTAGAAGAAGAAAAAAGTGCAGCGATTCTTTCACAATTGTTAATGGTGAATTCACGATGGGAACGTGTCCGTGAACTTGCAATGAACAGACAGAACTTGTTGCAGCAGCGTCTTAATTCGTTGCAATTCAATCAACTAGAGGCGATACGGTTCGTGATTAACCATCGATATATCTTTTACACACCCCCAATTCCTTCCACAAATAAACATTCTCTTCACTATATTTAGCGAGGCACATGTGTTTGCTCTTAATGTTTAGCCATTCATCTAAACTGTCTACTTTTAAGTTTTACTTGTTAACATTCTGCGCACGTGTAAATTTCCGAATAATTCCATCAAATTTAGGAATTGGCTTGATAAGATGGAAGAAGAGATTGAGAATGCGCCATTAATTACTCTTGATGCGGATGAGGCGCAAAAATTGATTCTCACTCATGCTGATGTTCAAGAGAAAATTGATGAGCAACAAAAGGTTATTTATTCTGATAGTTGTTTAAATTAGATTGCAGTCTGTAACCATTGAATCAAGTCTGATTCGTTGAACGTCATCGACGACGTTTTCGGACGGTGATTATCTGTCTGCTGTGAATGACAGATAGTTACTGTCCTTTAAATTTTTTTTATCGACATTTTTGATCTACCAGCAGATCAAGACAAACCCATGGAAATTATGAGATTCATTCAAGTTTATTATCGCTTATCTTTCAATATTCTTGATGTTTTCAATTTCAGTTAGATTATTATTTAGTTCGCAGTGTTGAAATTTCAATTGCTGAATATGATTAAGAAATTCACTACCCAAACTGTATAACTGGCCTAATTTTTTTTGCTAAAAATTTTGATCTATCATTAGTTCCAATCAGTTATTGCAGTTCCAATAACTGATTCATCGGATTCACATTATCAAATGATTGATCAAAAATTGAAAGTGATTATTCTTTTAGCTTGTACGTGCATTATCCACATTTGTTGCGGTTGTTGATGATACGGACACTCAATTGTCATATGAGAATCTTGAGAAATTGTTGCATTCTGTTGGAGAAAGGTAATCAGAACAATTTATCTCACTCTATTTCAATATTTGTTATTAACATTCTGTATGGACTTTTCACCAGTAAATCTCTATTTAATTTCTTAAAAGATCATTGCTTTCGAAAGTGCTCATCATTTGGCAGTTTGTCATCATGCAACTGAAGTACCATTCTATTATTAAGATGGATGGTAATTTGTGAATGGGCAGAATTAAGAACACGTCAACTGGATGGTCTTCCGGCGTTGATTACTCAATACAAGTGTGCTCAGCAACAGTTATCTGAGTGGCTTAGCAATCGAGAAGAGGTGAATTTCGAAGTTATACGAGCAGTCGTTTTCGGGCACTTATTAAGTGGTGTAAACATAAAGTTAGTGCAAGGTTTAGGCACTGGAAAAGTTGTGTGCGGTAGAGCGGTTGACGACTGAAGCGGAGGTGACTGAGCAAGTGAGGTATGTGCAGCAATTAGAGTCAACACTTGAAGCGGGTCATTCGGATTTCATATCACTTTCGCAGTTGGCTGTTGACCTGGTGGCTAAATTGGATGCTTCAAATGGTGCGGCTGCGAATCATGTCAGACGTGAGGTGGATACGATTACTCAGCGATGGGATAATATCGTTACGAGGATTGATCAGCAATCGCAAATGGTTCGTTTTATTCATTTACACTCTCTATTTTCATTGCCTTGTGATAGGTGAATCACTTATATCAAAATCATATATTGTAGTAGAGGAACTGAACCAGAAACGAATATGAACGTTTCAGTATCCCTAGCAAATACAGTACATGCTCTCATATCTGAATCCTTCGCGAACAGGGCTTGTTCACATGATGGAAGTCTTCTGATAGATTGATTCTTATAAATCGCAGCAGTGCATACCATGTTGCCTAGGTTGAGGGATGAGGACGCCATTCATGTGTCACTTTCCCCGTCCAATCATCCAAATGGAAAACAACTTTTAAAAGAAATAATCTTCAACTTTCATTTGTTTCGTGGTTGTCACTTCTTTCTGAAGCTTGTCTTTTCCGTAGAGAATAAGCTGTGCAGACCACTTGTAATATTTCTGATTCATCATTTTCTGGTTCAGCATTGTCCTTGAGTTCAGCATTCTGGTTCAGCATGCATTTGTTATTTCTTGGTCATCCAAATGCTCATGATCAACAATTTGAGCGCTTCCGAAAGAATCCGCTCTTCCACATTACTTTCACTCAGCAAATCATATTCGCGAGCGTAGAGCATATTTCAGCGATACACTCCTCCAGTTCTTCGAGTTCAGTCGTGTGAGTTTAACTATCTAGCAGTCCACTTCATGAGGTTCACGCCTTTCAAAAATTCTTGAAGTAGTCTGTTTTTTTCATCAGCCAGCAACGTGGATTTACGGAGATGTTTCCGATAATGTTGCTTCAGGCAAGCGGTAACACCTTGATCCATAGGTTGGATTGAAGCAGTTACCTTTGCTGGAAGAAAAATTGACCTTATGCTATCATGTTCAGTCGCGAATTCATCTTATCAATATAGCCTTTCGCAGCGCATTCATTTCTGACAATGTTTGTTTCACTGTCGGCATAAAGTTCTCATGAAATGATTTCTTGAAAATCGTTTCATTCATCCACACATTGCTTTGACTCGAACACATTACAAAGGAATTGCTCTGAACTGATTTTTTTTAAAGCATCTTGATTGTGTGCGTTTTTCCACCATATGAATAGGCAATTTTATTTAATCTGATGCGTTGAAAGAAGCATTTAACGTAACTCTCGATATTTGCAAAATCTCCACCGCCAGGCGATACTGGCAACAAAGTAAATATGTTAACCAAATTGGAGCAAATCATAAAAATCTTTAGCTTTTCCTAACCAGTCACCGTTAAACACTTTTGTCTTCGTTGCCTGAACCATGTATGTACAACCTGATTCAGTTTTTCTGTATGATTAATCTTTTCTTAATTGATGCTAAGACTTTCATCATTAGCGAATATAATGTTGTATTTCTTCCTCTTTGTCCTTAACTTCGGATATCGCTGCTTTCCTTAACCAATATTCTTCTTCAATTACTAACTAAGATAAACCATCCTAGAGTAAAATAAAACCCTTAGCCGTGAAGTGAAATTGACATATATATGCAGTTTAGTCTCGCAGTGGAACAGCAAGTGCAAGTTCATTTTCTAATCGTGAAAACTGTATCCAACTCGCAGTACCTTACAAATAGCAATGAATGTCAGTTGGAAAGATTGCTGTGTCATGAGGATTATAGTTATAACTATTATTCATCATTACATTAATATTATATTGTATGCACGATTTTTTATTCATATTTTTGTATACATTCTTTGTAAGAGTCGTATGATGTTTATTTGACCGTCTGGATATGAGAGGATTGCCCCTTTTTTCTTGATACGACGTTTAATCGGATTGCTATTTGAAGTTGGTAAAGAGTGGTAAAGCTGAAGTACGCCAATTACAGCGTGAACCTAATGAAGGTGATCACCAAATGCAACAACCCCCTACATCACCAGCTAAACTTGTAAGTTGTTGTTATGATCACAATGCATTTCTCTGTATAAATTTTGTCTGTTTCAGTCAACGGTTCAATTCACATCGTTCGAACCAGTTGAAAAAGAACTCGGTACTTCATCAACGTCAACTGTATCTTGTAGTACAGTCATATCACCGGTTGATATCTTCATCACGAACGTTAAACGCGTTTGTGACAATCTTGAACCACTGATTGAGTGGACGAACAACTTCTCAATTTCGAAAAATTTTGACGATATACGACCGGTCATTCAGATTTGTCAGGTAGAACAGTCATTATCAATTTTGTTTGTTCTTTGTAAAATTAACTTGTTCTGTAATGGAGCTGCTCCGTTCAGCGTAAGTATCATCAGCTTGTTTCGTTCGCTGAATGCAACGATATACAAACAACATTCTATGATATCCATTCAAATTTCTTCCAACTTAGTGTATTTTGTTCCATTTGCCTCCCAAAAAATCACCTCATTTCTTCATCTACATCAGTGAGCGATAGTCTTGAATTGCAAACGAGTTTTATCACAGAAACAACCTTCGTAATTGTCGTAGGGTAAATTACGTGAAATCAAAGAGAAAGAAGCTGAAGTGAACGAACTTCATGCCGAATTGGAACGTATTCATAATTTGGATGTTGGATCTGCGCAACTGCATCTCGCCAACGATACATTCGAACAGTTCACTCGAAAGTGGTCTCGTATTGTCACGAAAATATCCGACGCATTGAATACACTCTCTGCACAAGCTGAAGCTTCGTCTGGTTTGTTTATTCTTGTGCAATATTCATTCTCTATTCAACTATCAATATGAATTGATTACATCTGATAACGAAGTTCTAATTGAATATCCTCATAAAGTTCAAAAAGCATTCATATTGCTCATGAGAATTGACAATACACCTAAACCAATTCAACTAATTCTGTCAGTTGACAGACAGCAGCATGAAATTAGATCGTCGAAATTCTCTTTAACTTCCTTTTTTTTAAAATTTCAGATGAGAATTTCAACGAAAAAACAAACAGAATAGCCACCGAATTAGATGATTTCTTCGATTCGGCACTGCAAATCGTTTCGAACTGTTCACAAATTTCGGCCGCAGAGCGTGAAACACGTCTGAAAAAATTGCGTGAACAATTGCGCGATCAAGAAAAAAATATTGCATTTCTGGATACGAACTTAACAGATCGACAACGAGTGACTTTTTATATTCTTTTTTTCTTTTGTGAATGATTCTGCCATATTCTTTTTTTTCTTTTGTGAATGATTCTGCCATATAATTTCTATACTGGCTCTTCAAATTATCCAACGCTTCTCGATAAGTGATCACTTCGTGTTCTTTGGCATTGGTTTTATTGCTGATTACATCAGAGTGATAAATCAGCAGTGTCATTTGAAGGCGAATGTGTTGAAGAATCGAGCCACTGAATTGAGTAATGCGATTGATATGCTCGATGAGAGTGGCACGTTCGTGGATCGTTTCGAACGATTTCTACGTACTCCAATGGCGTCGGCTGGTGACTTGAAGCTGTTGAACGAGCAACTGACAAAGTGTGAAGTTGGTGTTTTTTGTTGTGGAGAGAGGAGATTTGTTCATTGCAGATCAATTAGTGGCATGATTCATTGTCGTGTGCTTATTATGCTAGAACGAATAGATGTACTTGAGAGAGTAGGATTGAATATGGAAAAGAGATGTTGTTGATTGAATTAAGCAGCTGATGATTGCTGTGTTGAGGAAATGCTGAATGAATTGAAAAATGACTCATCGATGGATGCAAAATGTGAGCAACTCACAAAACTTGGCACTGCGAAACGAGACAGCATCAGTGAAATGTTGGAGAGAAGTCGTCAATTCGATGCGAAAATTTCTGATTCCGAGAACACAGTGCGTGAATTTCGGGAACGTCTCGAATCATTGAAAAGCGAGAAACTCGAATTTCCAGAGCTCGTTGATCATTTCAAGGTTTTGAATTTGTCATTGATTCATCTCTTCTGCTTGCTTTGATTTTTCATTCAAGAATTTCCTCTTTAAATTGATCATTACAACTCAAAAAGAGTTAATTGTCGTTAACGACTTGTGTCATCTATCGAATACCGCCATGTGAATTTCATTCTCCTTGAAGAGTTGTTGATTTGTTTGTCCGATTTTAAGAAACTACGTAACGATTTTCAAAACGCGTGCGGTTTGCAAAAGGAGTCAACGGGAATGGCAGAAGAGATTGCCTCGTTGGCGGCATGTAGTGATGCAGCAAATCGTAATCAAATACTCGAGCAGTTGAAAGAGCGAACTCAGTCGTGCACCAATGCGTGGAAATCAGTCGAAGAGAACATTGACGAGAGTATCAATTTAATCGAAAAAGAGAATAAACGACTTCAACAAGGTCTCAATATTTCACATGCACGTGCAGATGTGTGAATGTGCAGAAATTTTAATAGAGTGATCGTTCGTTTCATTTTAGGTTTGATTCGTGATTATCGCGATGCTGTCGAGGCACTCTCTCAAGCAATCGATGGAAGTGCGGAAGCGGCTGATGCTGAAGAATTCAGTGAACATCTTGATGTTAGTCCGTTTTTCGTGCTTTATCTTAAATATGTCTTCTATATTCATTGCACTCGTACACGACAGGTCTGTGAAACATTGGAGAGCTTAGGAGCACAGTTCTGAGACTGTTATTATATTTCATATAGTCGTTAGACCGACTTTTTTTCTAACTTGCGTTTTTTTGCATCTCGAATTCGAGCTGTTAAGCTCTCTGTCCTAAGCGAATGTGAATTCATCGCTTATTCAGATCGAATAATATTCGATATCAGGTCTAAATGTGAGACACTGTTAATGAAAGATAAATCTTTGCAGAATTTGGAACGATTGACTGAAAAAGTTGAAGCGGCAGGTAGTGCCGTGAGCATAAATCCTGAAGGAGAAGGCTCTCTATCAAAACAGGTATTACTTTTGCTGTTTTATCAACGCTCTCTTTATTTTATTGTATGCATATTTATTGTCGATTGTTGTTTCGTTCTCTTCGTGACCAAATAAATCATGTTGAAGTTTATTGCTCAACTCATTGATATTTTATGAAATTTTAACGAGGTCATGTTTATAGCCGTTCAGTATTGTTTTTTTTTCAACTTTTATTCTACACGTCCAGGTTGGGTGGATAATTGAAAAAAAAGTGAAATGATTGAAGGTAGCTGATATAAAGAAGGCACATACGTTAACGATGCAGCGTACCAAGGAGCGTATCGATGAGTTAGAGTGCGCTATTCGTGGGTGTGAACAATTCGAGAGTTCATTAGCTGAATGTCAAGCGTGGTGCAATCATGTGCAATTGATTCTTTCATGTCGTGCCGCCAACGATATCTCCGCATTAGATGTTCCACATGAATACAAAGTAAGCATCAATCATTTGCATTTGCAATCCTTATTCATTCTCCTTTTTTCATTATTCCTCCATCCTCATTCCCATATCCAAAAATTGATCAGTCCAGCTCATCCATCCATGCATCACCAAGCACTCACTGGCCGTACGCAATGCTAGATCAGTCGAGAGAGTCATCTTGTTTCAATACACACCACTTATAGTCAGGGATTCTTTTCAGCTCGTATCTGTCCCCGCTAAAATAAAAACGCTACCGTTTTATCAAATATTCATTCATTTCATCTCACCATTGAGTTGGTTCATGATGGCGCTTCGTTACTGCAAGTTTCAATAGTCAAATGACATTTTCTATTTATTAAAGTGAAATGCGTAGTATATTGAAATTTTGAAGTAATTTAGCGATGAAATACATCTCATTGAGCAGTTGTTTGCATCTTATTGGGCTGGTTATATCATCAGTTGAATGTTGGCAATTTTTTTGCATTTAGAGAACGAACAATATCAGGCGATTTTAAGGTGCACTTCTCCTGAACAATACTTCAAAATGAAGAAGTCGGGAAATAGATTCACATGAAAGGTTTCGGTATTTCGAAGTGAAACCATGTTACGTTTGACTAGCCTTTATCTATTGCTAGCCTCAGATAGAATGAAAGCATTTGAATATCATGCGATCAATCTCATTTTAGTTTATATCACTGGAATATTATTAGAACCGAAGAGATGTGTTGCAAATTGATGTTGTTCCAATATGCTTTCAAACGCTTTGTGCCGTTCTTTCCAGCTTTTTTTGTAACGGAATACTCCTATCATTTTAAGATGCATTTTTCGTTTGCATTTGAAGTAGTTCATATCCATAGATCATGTCAATGAAAGAGTTCTTCGATGCAGCAAATGAGCATAGAATGTGTCTATGAAAAGAAGAGTAATCATTTAAGCAATATGCAGCATTATTATCAAATATGGATATTGCTACTGTTAAGCTTGGGTTGATTTGTTGTGAACGCGCTTAAAGCTTTCTTCTCCTTCCTTCACTTCGAATGTTGCACACGTTTTTCTCTCGTTTCAGAATGCGTTCGTATCTGGCACACTCGTTTCGGTGAGTAATTCACTCGTTTACAGTCACTTTTTCGTTTGTTCCTTTCTCCATTATGTTGATGCTTAATCTGAATTCTTTCTTTTGCTTAACTCCTTTTCCTCTTACTTTTATGATTTTCTAAGCTGCTATTGTCTTTTCTCACCTAATGCTTTCATTTTTTAAACAAATTTACACTGTCTTTTCTTCGATTAACTAATTCCTTCACGTTGTTTGAAATATTTCATTAATTCTCAGAATTTTCCTTCTCAAATTTTCGTTATTATCAATCATTCACTGTTTGCCATAATAACTTCCAGTTAATCATGCCATTGAAATTAAGTATTTTCGTCAGAGGTTGTACGCAATTAGGAACGAATGAACGAACGTCGTCATTATGAGTGAGCTTAGTAGCAAAATTTTTAGTAGAATTAATGAATTTGTTTGCTGATTTAGCAGTTGCAAACTGAATTCGACGATTTTGAACGTTGCATTCAAAGTTTACGAGAATTCGTCACAAAGAATGCTAGCGACTGGGGATCCTCAGAACGACTTCAGCTTCAGTTGGATCACGTTGCGGTAGGTAATCTCTCATATTCCATCAAAATATAACAAATTTTCAGTTATGAATAACAAATTCACATTTGACTTAATGCGTATTTGCTTTTAACTTTTATGTATTGTGATCATTAATTTAAGAGGCAGTTCGATGATTTGATGGCTAAATTTGTCGAGTTCAAGCAGCCGATTGGACTAGAAGAGAAAGCCGAGCGAATAGCGCGCGAGACAGCTGAGATGGAGAACAGCGTTGACGAGCTGACTGGATTGGATGCGAATGCGTGCCCATCGGCGCTTGATCATGCACGTCAGATTAGTAGACGTTTAGCACAGGTTGAACATGCATTATCAACTAGCTGTGAGAGCCTGCTTGCATTTGTGTTTTTTTTTTGATCGAACTATTTGTTTGTGTTGATCGCAGGTAAAAGCCGATCTCGAAGACTTGCTTGAGTCGGAAAAGAAATTGGTCGAAGAACGCATATTAGAACCGGCTGCCGAAGAGGAAATATCAAAGAAACTCAATGACACAGTGGCAAAGTTGAACATAGTTGAACAACGGGTTGGTTGATTTTTACGTGACGATATTCTCTTGATATCAGTAACAGTTAACATATTTTGTGATTATGCGAGCGGAATGATTTATCTGAAAGTCTAAATTAGCGATTATTCCATTGGACATCTCGTAATGCTTGTTTCATTACTTATAGAGCGCTGATATCGTGAATCGTTTGGAAAAATGTATATCGTTGCTGGATCGTCTGAAGTCTGATTTGACGCATTTGGATAGAATCGTAGACGACGTCGAGTCGAAATTGGGCACTTTCCTACAGTCTGAAAACGTCCAAATCACAGAAGATGATCGCGCCACATTGGAAGCACTTCAAAGCGATCTCAACAAGTATTATTTACTGTTCAATCTGTTCATTTATTCTTGTCTATCAATTTGTATTACACATTCGTTTGATGCCATCCGGCCATCCTTTCAGTTGATTTATTATGCCGATTCTGAATGTTGTTATTATATTTCTCAGCTTCTGTTCTCTTCGATGTTCAGCCTGAACTGTTAAACGAGTATTGGATGAAGTGAATTAAATTCGATTGCAGAAATGAATCATCACTGACATCGATTGAAGAGATCGCTGAAAGTTTGCGGAGAGAATCGGTAAAAGTCGATGATTCAGAAATTGAGAAACGTTGGAAACGAATACGACGTGTTCATGGTGATTTACGTGCCTGGATTGATACAGTTAATGTAAATTTATCAATATGTTCATGTCGCAATGCCTTTTGTTTTCATTGACTGAAATGTATATCTGCATACAAACGCTCATTCCATCATCCATTTTCGAAGTGCAATAGTTAAGCGAATATTGTATATATGATAACAAAAAAAGTTGAGTATTTTGTGTTGGACTGAATGAATGTTACAGAGTATGACTGAAGATGGCGGGTCAATGTTGAATCAGTTTGAATCACTTTACGCGAAACTCGAAAAAGCAATCACTCATATGGAAAGCATTGAGTTTGTTGAGGTGAATTTAAATGATGACCTATTGCTGATTGCTTTTTTTAGGATGTTCTCGTTTCTTTCTATTTCTATCTCTTATCATTTTTGGAGAAGGGATTCATTTTTACTATTATTATCATTATTATTAATTGTTTATTATTATTGTTGTTATTATTATTTATTTTTGTTATTATTTATTCTTGTTATTATTTATTATTATTATTCATTGTCATTGATAATAATAATTATTATACGACAGTTCAGTTTTTGCATCTATTCTTGAAGGCTGATGTGATAATTTTTGAATGAAAACATTTTCTAGAAATTTACCGCATAATGTTTTATTTTTGAAGGACTTATCCGAGGCGTTGGAAAGAAATCGCGCTGAGAAAACGTTATTGACTGAAAGATATCGACGCTTACTGAAGACGAACGCGAATGTGGAAACCAACTTCTCGTTGCCGTTATTACAGGTTTTCCAAAGAAACTCTAAAATTGATGTGCATTTATTCACGCAATCCACAACTATAAGTGAGCATTCAAGGTGCAGTGTAAAAAAGTATTTAAGACGGCTTATAAAGCTATAATCGTAGCGAATGTATGCTTCAGATTTGGGTAATTAAATCTTCAGTTGTTTTCTCAAATATTGTTAAACGCTCATTAACGAGTCTAAATCTTAAATTTCATTGCTGCATAGATAAGTTGCAAACGCGATATTGTTGAATGATGGTGAGTGTTTAAGTTGGAGGATCGTTGGAATGAGTTGGAAAAGAGATGGGAAAGATCGTGGATGTCTTCTCGGGTACGAGCCAAATCTCCGCCGCAGTTACGACGGGCGGAAATGAAGGGCGACTTCGGGGAACAAATCAATTCGTTATACAGTATTTTTAAAATAGCTAATGATTATATCGATTTTGAAAGCTATCCGGTCACATCAGTTGCGCAGTGGTCCGATCGCATCCAGGTTCGTTCCTATTATCGTTAATTCAGACTTACTTCATTCGCTTTCCAAAGTATTTACATACATATATGTGCATTTAAAACAACTCACTTCCAATTACGTTCCCGATCAGATTATTTCGAATTTTCATTTTTCTGAAAGGTTCAAAATTTGTTGTTGTTATTGCTGTGAAAGAAAAGTGTGTTTTAGAAGTCACATAATGCTGAAACAATAGTGAATACTTGATTACAAGCCTAAGTATTACGATAGAGAACAAGCGAATGCGTAATTATCATTTTGGTTTGAAGGATGTTAGTGATTGGTTGGACGAATATGGAGGTTGTTTGAAGCGTGTTTTGGAAGAAGGACGTAAATTAGCGAGTGGCGGTCGTATGGAATTGGATGTGCACGATGCGTTGGAGAGCCTCGATAAAGTTGTCGATCTTGCAAATCAGGTGCTTTATTCTTTCATTTTAACGCTCATATCTTAGTCTTTTTTCTTGTATGATCTTTTTCGCATATTCTTAAGGTTACTTACGTATACTCCTTTATTCCGCTTACCTAATTGAAATAAGACAAAATGCGCAGTTCCACTTGCAAAAACGTTTGAAAAGAACGCGTATTTCGAAGGGAAGTAGTGGGATGGGATGCTGGTTCTGTGCTTTTCGAAGGGATATCGGTCTCTGAGTCTAGCCTATTTAGTTGAGGATATATTGGCAGTGACAGGTGGAGTGAGACAAAAATGAGACAGGCCAAGTTATTTTTTGTAGGTGGAATCAGGTGTTAAAGCAAGCAAATCACTTCTGGTGCCAGTACAGGCCAAAGCGGATGCACTTGAGAGGGATATTCGAACAATGCGTGATGTATTAGCGCAACTGGCTGCTCGTGATCTGACTGAACCATCAGTTGCAAGTGTTAGTTGTTTCTGAAATGATAGCTGATATTTCTTTTCAAACGTATCTTTTTCATCACTGAGATGATTTCTAGGTGATTACATTATTCTTCTAGTGATGATCATCTTTCTTTCATCAGCCAACTTTCTCTCTAAATGCTGCTCGTTTATGTTTTCATTGCTCCAAGATTATTTACTGCCGTTCTTATCGTTATTCTTCTTCTCCCTATTTCCTCGTGTTCATCAGCTGAATTCATTTGGTTGCAATTTATGATTGAGATCATTGCAAATGCTCGATATTAAGCACATCATAATTGATCATTACCATGTTTGCGTTGCAGTGAATCCTGATTAAGCAATACTGCCATCTGTAATATCATCGATGCTAACTAAATCAGGTGTTCTGTTCTGATTGTAAGTAGACTCTCATCTTACTTCTAGCAGAGCTGATTGCAAGCGCCAGTGTTGTTGTATGGAGATAGATCATTTTATTCATTATTACTCAGCAAATTTATAATTATGTTTTAAGTCGCATATTTGCGTGATTCATTGTTTTCCCTAAATGAAAACATCTTGATTTCGAGTAGTGTCCTCAATGAATTGTATGAACAATGGCGTATTGTTGATCTGTTCCGACTCCTTTTTTAACTTATTTAATATTACAGTTTTTGAAGTGCTTGAAGATGCAATTTAGGAAATAGAAGAAAATTATAGTAATTTTAATATTGAACGGATTCACTGGGTACCATTGTTGTAAGTGTAATTTTACACATTCATTCGCGGTCGTCTTTTTAATGGATTATCTAAAACTGATTTACTTATCAAAAAGAACGCCTACAATATTGTTGTATAATGAAAAAGTTTGGCTGTCGTAAAAAGAACTGATTTTGAATAAGTAACACTGTCTAGATAAAGAATTAACTTGACTGAGTGTATAATTGCTGTTGGTTGAAAAATGTGTTAATGAGGGCTTCGAAAGCCATCAATATTCTCAGAGGATGCTTTCATTGGTTGACTGCTTGGTTGTTGATATATTACAGCAGTATTATATATTCATTCACACATATGTTTTATATTCATATATCAACAGCAGTTCTAATACTAATATCATAGAGCTTGCATAAAACCTATTATGTGAACAATGGCTTCAAGAATAGACTTTATTCGATTCCACTTTTTAGTAATATCATTGCAGTATTGTAATGCCTAGATTATCATATGCAATAGATATTTAATATCAACACATATGCAGTATTTTCACTGATCGCTTCATTTCATTTTCAACAATTTCATTATTGTCTTAATAACTGCTCTTTATCGAAAAAACTTTTTGGAATCTTCTTCAAATAAGCGTTTATTTATAAATTTGTGAATGTTTATTTTGTCATGTAGCGCAACCATAGCAGTAGAATCAATGTTGGTTTTTGATTGAATCAATTTTTATTGCTTAATTTGCTTGTGAATAACTTTCGCATTGTTTCATTGAAAGTGATGCATTAATTTTGTTATGGGTTTTGGTTGATATTGAATGGTTGGTTTGTAAAGCACAAGGGAATTGTGAAAGTGAAAGGAGAGTAGGTTTGCACTCGCAAAATTTTGATCGAGGTCTCCTTATTCGAACAGCAGCAACAGTAATGTTATGTTAGATGAATGGAATAGCGTTTCAAGATGATCCAGCAAATATTTTTAGGCAACACAACGTGATTTATTGGATCGTCAAGTGCAGTTGGAGTATTTGCATAGGAAAAGTGACGATGTTCATCGTTGTTTGCCCGGCTCATCACCGAATCAATTGAACACATCGATGAATGAAATTTCTGGGATGGTGCGTAAAATTGAAGAGCAAATCGCAGTTGCGATACGAAAAGGGGTTATTGGTGACGATACGGACGCCGATATTGATGGCGGTTTGGATGTAGAGGGCGATTTGCAGTTGGATGAAAATGTGAATGCAGAGGATATGCAGCAGCAACAACAGCACAATGCTCTTTCAGCAAAACGCTCGCAACAAGCCATGAAAGACACTGATACCGTATCAATGTCTAGTGCTGGAGCTCAGTCATTGGCCTTGGAAGTTCAGGTTCCTTTCTCGATTACTGTTCGTTTTGTTTCATTATTTCGCCTTCTTTTAATCACGGACATCGGAGAAATGCTACTGTAAAGTCATTTTTGGTTTTGTTTCCATTTTTTGTCAGTTTCAGCTTGTTAACTTTGAATGCTCTGTGGTATTTTGTGGTTACTTTTCAACTGCTTAGAATGATTCTTTTCCTGGTTATTCATTTTTTTTGTGCTTATTTGCTTCTTTGTTTTTCAAGCACATACTGCATTGCTCTGTTTTCTCTCTTTCTGTAAGCAGCATCAGCAGATGTGAATTTGAAATGAAATTAACGAGGAATAAGTGGATGAGACTGAACGAATAGTCACTTTCATTCTACAGTACCTGCATAAGTGCAAATAAAGCATGTTTGCTTTTTGAAGTTATCTTTATTTGCCGTATGCTTATTTTACGATATCATTTCAGCATTTTGTTTTTTGTGTTGTTATAAGATGAATTCATATCTTTTTGCTGTCATAATCATCGCAATTATTGTTTTACTTATCTTTGTGTTCGTTTCAGTTTTCATTCTTCATGTTCGAGTCCTTTGTATGCTTACCTTCTCGCTTCAGAAGTATCTTTTAGTCTTTTGAAGATTTTTTTCTTTCATTCTGTCAATGTTTGAAGAAGTTAACTTAGTCATTGACGTTCACCTTTCGATTCGATTCGAATTTGTTCGTGGTCATAGATGAAAACGATCAATCGCTCGATTAACTCAGTTTCCGCAACAAATAGAAAAACCCTTATTTGCTAATGTTATTTCAGAATGTTGCCCTAAAAACGTGAGCTGCATGACGAATCGCGCAGAGTGTTATCATTTCAAAAGGTGAAAATATGTAAATATATTTTTGGCAGTTGTCAATAGTAATATCATATATCAATTGTGCGAATCAATTTTTCATCCATCTGTCTTCTTTATGTATGAGTTTAATTTTTTTAGAGAAGTTCATTGAAGCATTCCTGATGTGCTAATGAGGTAGCGGATGAATGAATGCTAACACTTATTAATATTCATCTTTCTACTTGTGTATATTTACACATCTATAAGTATGCTTCTTCAATTTGCCATATGCTCTCATGAGTATTGTGTTCACAGACAGACGATTCATTGGTTGCTTCATTGCTTGATCAGTCATTCACGTTGCTTTACGTTCCATTTTTCTGCCTTCGCTATCGTATCATACAATGAATATATATATATATATATATATATATATATATATATATATATATATATATATATATATATATATATATATATATATATATATATATCATATAAAAGTGAAGAAATTCACATGAGTTTAGCAATTTAATTGATCGCACCCAATACGCATTCATCGTAACGTTATGAGTGTAATTTTATTGTAATTCCTATTGAAGGCTTCGTTGCTCTATCGTAATATGACAAAGATACTTCCTCTGTAGTTGTTGTTTTGTGTGGTGTTTACTGAATTATTTGTCGGCGGCGTCATTCAGAGTGTGATATAATGCTTAGAGTGTATTCTGATTAAGTAATCGTTTTTGTTTGTTTTTGAGTTTGTTTATGATGAATATTCGGTAGGTAAGCCGGTATCGATGAATTGTTAAATGCATTATCCATTGAGAAAGAGCGATGTATACAGTTTATTATTTATTCATTCATATGGCGTATTGTTCCATTTACATATATTACGATGTTAACACACATCGCATTCCCTCCAGTATAAGCCCTTTTCACCTATGCATCTTCTTTAGTTGAACGAATTCTTTCGAAAGGATCTTCGGCGAGTAATTTTTGGGAAGTGATTTTCTGTGACAAACCATAACATTTCACCTTATTGTTAGGAAAATGGACCTCCCAAAAACTGATCCTAGGTGCAGTTCAGCCAGAGAATTTCACATTCGAACAATGGCATTCTACAAGGAACTATGATTACTTTGTAGATTGATATGCACTTGCAGGAAACTGAGGATGAGCGGTCTCGTTTGGAATATGTGAGCAAGTCAACGACACGAATGGATGATAATGGTGAAAAACTGGAGGCGATAGGGTCAATTTATGTGGAAATGGATCGAATTGAAGAAGCACTTTCGAAATCTGATCCATTCCCATATTCAAATCTGAACACCAAAAAACAACAACTTGAGGTATAAATAGTAATTTTATGTATAGAGCAATGCTTCGAGTTTCTTTTTTAAATTTTAGCACTTTAATTCCCCGACAAAATATCGCCTAGTTGCTCCACTGAAGATTGAGTGAAATTAAAGTGCAGATGAAATTTTGTTCAGATGATGACTGAAACCTTAAATCACGTTCAACATGCCATTGATGATTCACAAATGACAATGGACCTAATGGAGAGCGAAGCGGCGCAAGAACGACTGGATGCACTCCGTTATTCTAGTGTGCAACGTTGCAAGTAAATAATTCGAACTCGATTATGAATAAAGTTGATGGCGAAAGAAAGAGTGAAATGAATAAATTTGAGGGAGGTTGATGCACTGATCCGGTCGTGGGATAGTCTCGAGTTGAATCTAGCTACAAGTGACGAATTGGTGAAGGCGTTGGATAAGATGTTGAACGATGTGCATGGTCGTAATAAGTCACCGGATTTGGATGAACTCGACTCTTTGTCACTTTCATTCGAAGATGCATTGCAACGTGCACTCGCACAAATTCAACACACCTCACTTAAAGTTCATTCAATTTATTCCGTGATCAGAAATAAATAATAGCTAAAGCGAATCGTGTCATTTCCCCTGAACTGTCTCCATGAATACCAGATGATCAGTAGCAAATATCAGCAGTCATATAATTCAGGCTGAGCCAATAATTGCACAAATGAATGACGAGCACGCAGATGTTCTTCGTGATCGATTGCGTGATGTGGGTGAACGTTGGAAGCAGTGTGAGGATGCGGTCAGAGAAAAGAGGCGCAGATTTGACGAGCGACTCGCTGATCAGTCTGAACTCAACAATCTCATCGAACTGCTTGATTTTTGGTAGTTGATAATTTTTAATTATTCCTAGCACTTCTTATACTATAGTACTGATATTGTGATAGCTATGATACATTTTGTTGCATAGAGCATAACCTGAATAGAAAAATAACTTCTGAAACGATCTGATGAAAACATAAATAAGTAATTGAAGGTGTGATGAAGCAGAAGCCGAGTGTGCAACGGCAATAAATTCGCTGAACGGTTGTGTAATCACGGAAATTAATGATCGGATAGCGGTGAGCTTCTAAACTTTTATAGTTCTTTAATCGCGCATCGATTATTCATCTCTAATCGCTCATCAATCGTTAAAGGAACGTCTTTCGGATTACGAAACAAAACGTGAAAGTTTGCGTAACGTTGAACGTTTAAAAGATCGCTTAGTGAATGCGCAGCTCGCCGATCCATCCACGAAACATCGCACTCGGCGGATTGTTTCTGAACTCGGTAAACGCATCAGCAGTGTGAGTTTATCTTGATTGATGATTTCGATTGTAATTCAATAAATTATATTGACACATTGATTATCGATGAATGTAGAACAATTAATGGTATTTGATATTTGCAGATCAGAGGTATATTGACAGAACGCAAGACTGAATTGGATGCTCTAGTTGATGCGGCTAAGCAATTTCAGATCGACATTTCAACTCTTCAGCAGTTCTGTGATAAATGTGAAAAAGCCATACAAATGTGCGATCTTTTATGATTAATCTTCACGAGTGTTTCGTGAAATAGTTGACTTTGTGTTTAGTGCTCGTCATATTTGGTAAAAATGTTTGGTGTGTATCAAAGATTGGTCCGTTTTCGAATATTTATATTGCAAATCTTTAGAGTTGAAAACGCGAAAATTTTTGTTCCATCTGGGAGTGATCTCGATTATGTTCGATCTCGACAAGATCAAATGGATGCTTTGGCAATTTCACTTCAGGATCGCTGGAGGAAAGCTTGCTTGGAGGAGCCACCTCCTGATGATCGCCAAAAAACTGTAATTCATTACTTTTTCGTTCATCTTAGTATTTTCAGATAGGTATTCTTATTGAAATTGGAGATATTTCTATTCAATCACCATTGTGTTTCAGTTGAATAAATTGCATTGCGTTTAGTTAGTGCGCAATACGAATTAGTTTTGTCAGTTAGTTTATTATAGCTCGTCGAAGACGTGTTCAGAATGTGGCTGAAAGCAAAGCAGAGAATTTCTGAGAAGGCTGATGTACAAACACTCGCTCAGGATTCGTCATCGTCCGGTTCGTCGTTCACCATAGTGATTTTTATAACGCAATCGATCATCTCTCCAAACTGAGTTGATTTAAGAGGCGATGATCGAGGATTCGGAAACGAAGAGCGCGTTAACACCCAACGGCGTAATGGATGAGAAATTGGATCAGTCAGTGAGTGAATATGGAACGTTAAGTGAAGTGGTTGCGGTAGGTGATGAGTGCCAACCTCAACTGCCTCAACTTTCACATAAGGAGCATACGCTGTTGAATAGTATCGTGCAGTTACGACACTGGCTTGCTGAAACAGAGCGTGACGCTGCATTAACCGTTGACCTCATTGATGTTCAAGCTATACGTGATTCGGTCAATCAGATGCAGGTGAACATACTTTAGATATGCTGATGATTAGCCGTAATAAATCTCTGGTTCATTTATTTTCAAATTTTTGCTATTGAGATGAAGGGAATGTGCGTTTGTGATAGCGTATTGTGCGCTAAACCGGTTTATTTTCGTTTTACTTTAATGCCAATAATGTCAGACTTGTTTCTGAGAGTTTGTTCTGTTACTGAACTAGTCTTACTTACTACTATTTTTTGATCGATCATTTTTGTTGTTCACATTCATGTATAATTCCATCGTCACCCTATAATAATCTTCTGTCATGAATATTGGTTACTTTCATTTCATTTACATCCAGTATGATGAATCCTTTTCAAGCCTATCGCAATCTCACTTTCTTTGTATTATTTTAGGCCTTCATCGAGCAGTTAAGAATTCGACAATTGGAATTGCTTCGGATTTTGGATGAAAGTGGCTCAGAGCTGGTTAGAGAGAAGACTGAATTAACGTTAGGTGAATGGACTCGTGTGTTAAATGAGTGTCAACGACGTAAATGTCAATTGAACAAAATGGTTGATGAAAGCCGAAGTTGGGAACAGTTGAGATGTAGTGTGCAATTGTGGCTAAATGATGCTCAGCAGAGGCAAGTTCTTTTTTAAATACATTCATGTCGTCTTACTTGAATCGTTTCACATTTTTGTATTCTGCTGTGGTTCAGGTTGCAGAAATCTCAGTTACTTACTGTGACTAAGAAATTTACATTCTGCTCCACATAGTTACTCAAAATTTTCCGCTTAATCTTTCGCTACACCATCAGATCAGTTTTATCACGAGTTTGATATAAATGTGTTCCGGATTCTAAATAGTTCTGGAGGTAAAGGTATTTGAATGATTTGTTTGCAGGTTATCAGACGGTGGTAAAGTGACTGAACTAACAGAGGATGCGCTGCGATCCGAATTGAAAGATGTAGAACAAATTAGTGAGGGTATTGAAGAGATGCGAAACAAAATGACTGAACTGAACGCTCGAAGTAATGCGCTGCTGGATGAATTTCGCGCAGACGAAGGCCACAATTTGTCACATTCAACGTCGAAAATGAACACTTTATGGAGTAAATTCAATGATAAGTTCGTTGCATCATGCTCATTTCTTCTGCACAACTCTGTTTTCACACGCTGCCATGACCATCTCTGTCTGGTTTTCATTGTATTTGTATTTACTTACAATTGTCATGCACTCACCCAATACATCTCTCCGAATACTAACCCGAAATCAGTGTATGTTGCTGATAAACAATCAATTAGTTCTTTGAGACAAATTTAATTCGAACTGAAACGCATCTTTCAACACCAGTGGCAGTGAGGGGAGAGTGAAGCATAAATTGTTAGTTAATTTGCTCATTTGCAGTATTCGAATTCGACGCGCTGTTCTTGAAGCAGCGATTCGTGCGAGGAGTGATTTTCATTCGGCATTACTGCAATTAGAACAGTGGCTTGATCGCATCGAGTCCAGCTTAAGCACACTCAATGAATCAACTTCAAATATGCAGTCACTAAAAGATTCGATTAAACGCAAAGAATGGATCGACAATGAAAAAGTTGATTTATTTTAGTGTTATTCATTCAGTTCATCTTCATTTGCTGATTTGTTTTATTTTTGTGCACATCATTGATGCTGATTTAATTTAGTTCATAAAAATTCCATGTGCCAAAAGAAATACGAATAATTGTAGAGTATTCGTGCTGAGATTGATGCGCATGATGATGTTGTCCGATCGGTTGATCAAATGGGTACGAAATTGGTTAGAAGTGTCGAGGATGTTAATGAGCGTGAACGTCTCTGGAAACGTTTGCAGAATGTTAGTGAGCGATGGCGCAAATTGGCTAGTTTAGCAGATGCGATCAGGTTAATGATTATTCTCCATCTTTGTTTAGGTAGAAATTAATCATCACAGAGTCGAAAAACATCAAAAACACGTCAAAAATTTGTAGGTCACGATTGACGAACGCTCAGGAGGAATGGGAACGGCTTGTTTCGCAATTGTCTGAGAATATCTATTGGTGTGACACACAGAGTAATGCTCTTCTTGACGAACAGCCTTTGGGTGGATCGTTGGCTCATGTACAACAGCAAAACGAATTTGTTAAAGTAAAATTTATGTTCATTTGTATATCAGCCGTTTGAAAAGTATCTGAAATTGAACATTCTAAAAGAGTGAAGTGAAGTGAACTGTAACGTGTAATATGAAGTTGTGAATAATTTAAGAACCTCGAACGCGAAATAGAGCGCAGACAACGCAGTATTGACGAGTGCATAACGCTGTCACACAGCTACCTCATGCAGCACGACCTGCGTCCACGTATGCACACGCCAAGTGCATTGGCTTCACCCAGTGATGAAACACAACGTATCGTATCACATTTTCATCAGTCATTCACTTTCATAGTTCATTGCGCGATTCAGTGGAACTATGAGAAAAAGATTCAATTCCATCGTTTGCGTTGATGTTTTCTTTCTGGAATTTGTCAGTTGTTAATGCTTGTCTGTCGAGGTCGATATTGCAGTGGATTCGAATGCGGAGTTACGACGTGTTGGTATTCAAATCAAATCTAATAGTGAGAAGCTGTCGAAGAAATGGAATGAATTGAAGAAGCAGGTCAACGTTTGGTCTCGAATCATCGATGATGCACATGCAAAAATGGAACAACTAACAGCTGCGATTGCCGAATGCCAACTTGCTCTGTCGAATATGGAATCGAATATGGAGAATGTTAAGCCTGTTGAAGAGGTAAGTAAGTGGTCGAATCGTTCAGTTGGTTCGTTGCGATGCATAATATTCAATTAGTGACGGATCAAATGAAATTCAGTTACGTTTGGAAGAGCTGACAACTGCTGTGGACGATAGCGATAATCTGAAAGAGTGTTTGGCACGAACACGAATGCACATCGATGACGCGAACGACTGCAGTGGACAGTTGCTCGCATCTGACGTGGATCTCGCACCTGAACTTAGTGCGCAGCTTAAGTCTGTAAATGAAAGGTGCGTTCGTTATTTGCTTGATGTTTGTTAATTCTTCGTACATATTCACTATCGATATCTTTAAGATTCTCGAAGTTGAAAGTAGATGTAAAAGTTCGTGTAGCAGCTTTGGAGCACGCAATCGCCGATTTTGGACCGTCCAGTCAGCACTTCCTTATGAACAGCGTGCAACCGCCATGGCAGCGTGCTGTCTCTTCGACTAATCACCTTCCGTATTACATAAAGTCAGTTGTTATCGCACCAGCATATTATCCTAAGTTCCAATCTATTGATCGCAAACTCACTTTGTTTTTTCAGTCATGAAAATGAATTGACGCAGTGGGATCATCCAGTGATGGTTGAAATCATGGAGAAATTGACCAATTTTAATCAAGTAAAATTCAGCGCCTATCGAACTGCCATGAAAATGCGTGCAATTCAAAAACGGCTTTGTTGTTAGTTGATTACTATTTTAATTCGTCGCATTCACTTATGATCAATTATTTTGAGTATCAGAGCGAATTACATCATATTTTATTGGATGTGTCAAGTGATTGCCTCATGTTTAATTGCAGTGGATCTACTGAGTTTACAAGAGTTGGATGTTAAGTTGCAGTCGTTGAATTCGGCTTGGGGTGAACAACGACTAGCTGTTAAAGATGCTGTCATGTGTTTGGTACCACTCTTCGAATCAGCACATGACAAATTTCCGCATTTAATTCGTTCCATACCTCTTGCTGTCGATCTTTTTCTCAATTTTATGTTCAACGTTTACGATCCGTATGTGTTCACTACTTTGTATTGTTTGCATTCAATTAATTTCAATCCCTTCAGCATCTTTATTTGAGAAGTTCGAAGCGTATGATTGCATATTTACAGATCACGTGACGGTACACTTCGTACGTTTTCGTTCAAAGTGGCGCTTGTCGTTCTGTGTAACGCAAATTTAGAGGATAAATACAAATGTTAGTGCTTTTTTAATTCGATGTCATTTTTTACTTTGTCATTTTTCTTCGAATTTCAATTTGAACTATTTACAGTTAGCATTTTGTGTTATATGACAGTGCCTTTGATTAATGTTGCATCGTTATTTTTACAGATCTCTACTCATTGATTTCTACAAGTGAAGGAGTCGATCAAAAACGTCTCGCATTGCTTCTATACGATATTATTCACGTATCTATTTTAATTCACATTTTAAACTTTCTTGATTTTAGCATTCCGTTGCAGACGAATAATTTTGGAGGAAATTTGTGATATTCGAATCGTGTGCCGTTGTTGTTTTGATTGTTGACAATTCCAGCAATTTTAAAAGTTTTTTCTTCACTTATGCGAAATCAAGTCGAAAATTTATCACAAGTCTTGCAGGCAGTTGGTTACATGTGATAATTATTTCTGGTCAGATCGTTGACGCTTTTATCGAGAATTCTCTATGGGATTAATTCCCTAGTAATCACAAAAAATGAACATTAAAAAAATTCTTCCTTGCATTATCACATCATCGTTAACATTTGAAGCATGAATTAGATCAGGAAATGAGTTATGTGTTTCAACTGATCATCTTTAAAGATTGACGGATTACTTATTGAATTTGTTGCTTGCAGATTCCAAAATTTCTTGGGGAAGCGGCAGCTTTCGGTGGCTCAAATGTGGAGCCGTCGGTACGTTCGTGTTTTGAGACGATCAAGTTTGGGCGCACAATATCAGTGGACGACTTTTTAGCGTGGCTAAAGAAAGAACCGCAGAGTATTGTGTGGTTACCTGTTATGCATCGATTGGCTAGCGCTGAATTCGCAAAGCATCAGGTTATAAAGATTTAGATTTGATCTGAACGGTTGTATCCAGATGGAGAAATTACAAGTTTTTGTATATATGGTGTAAGTAGATGCGTTTACGTTTCACGAAAACAAAGTGTTGTTCTGATTGCATTTTCATTCAACGATTTCAGGCAAAGTGTAATATTTGCAAGATGTTTCCGATCATTGGTCTGCGTTATCGATGCCTGCGATGTTTCAATGTTGACGTTTGTCAAAATTGTTTTTTCAGTCAACGTTTAGCAAAAAATCACAAATTGTCACATCCAATGCAAGAATATTGTTTGCCGGTAGGTTTTTTAAATTTATGATGAATCTGATTGAAAGTTGACAATATCTAAAAAAGAAAAATGTGCACTTTTTTAGTCTGTAGAAATGCGTATTTAATAGCATTTGTTTGTGCTATGTATTCCAATAACCTGAGGATTGTTCCAATCGCTTATCGTTATTATTTGAATGCAACAGTTGAATTTAGTAGAAAATGTGGTCAGTTTATCATTATTATTATTGTGCTCCCAAGAATTCACTGTGTGCAGCAAGAGCATTTGAAGAGTTCTAGCTGAAAACTTCAACGACTCTTCATTGTATTATTGATAAAGTTGTTGAGTTGTCGCGCATGAAGAAGCGTTTCATTTGCAGACAACATCCGGCGAAGATGTTCGTGATTTCGGTATAATTGTTAAGAATAAATTGCGATCATCGAGTAGAACTCGAATTGGTTATTTACCCGTGCAGACGGTTGATGAAGGTATTCCAATCGAGACAACTGGTGTTACGCCAATCAATCCCTTAACTGAACCTCTTCACAATCAAATGCATCTTTGTGCGCAAAGGTTCTAATTCGTTAACTCTTATCTATCATTTTTCACGCTATCGTTTTTTTAACCACTGGTCCTGTTCTTTTGTAGTGAGAAAAAATGTTTGCATTCAGTCTTATCTCGCTTGTTGCAAATCAGAAATTGTTTTCACCCATTCTATTTTGCTACAATTAATCAGTCAATATAAGGTAGCAGTTTTCTGAAATGTGATTGGTGGAGTTCATAAAATCCCGAAATAAACTGATAAGTGGTGTGTTTTAAATTGTGGTGATGATTAATGCAAAATTGTTTGGTGATTGAAATAGTTGATATGCGTTATTAAACACTAGTCTTAACAGATTATGGCGTGCACGTGGCGAGGATGAGCCTGCTGCACCAGTGGTGGTTGATGCAATCGAAGAACCACCCGGTAGTATTGAACTAAAATCACCTTTGCAATTGCTCTCACAAGTGGAACAAATGCATAAAGAAGAACTGGATCAAGTTCTGCATAAATTACAACATGAGAATAGGTTTTCGTCTGCTCTTGAAATTGAACCATTCACATTATGCGATGACCATGTTGCTTTCTTTTATCAGTCGAAAAGATTTTTTGCAAATGATCGGTCATTTCAGAATTCCTAAATTTGATGACCTTCCAGAGAATTGAAGAAAGAAATTGAAAGAAGGAAAAATTTCGAAGGGGTTGGATCAACACCAAATCTGACACATGCGCCGGTTCGTAACGCGAATTTGAGCATGGCAAGCGGTCGTTCAGTGCCCTCACTTCCGAACTCTACTGACGAGCAGTTATTACGAGAAGTTGGTCTTCATTTTACCACATTTGCTATCGAATTGTAATGTTGAGTGATTCAATTGTTCGTGTTCTATCTATTAGTGACGAGTATTTTTTGATTTGATGTTTTTTGTGTGGGGAGGGGGGTGGGTTATTTGATTGAACGTAGTCTATTGTTGATGCACAGTGAATATTTGTTTAATGCTATTCTACCGTCAATGTTTCTAACGTCAAAAAGCGGCATATATTGTTCATATCAGTGATTCAATTGATTACTCTATATATATATATATATATATATATATATATATATATATATATATATATATATATATATATATATATATATATATATATATATATATATATTTTTGTCATTTAGGCGCATTTGTTGCGACAGCATAAGGAACGACTCGAGCAAAGGAGTCGTATATTGGAAGATCAGAATCGTCAGCTTGAAGTGCAGTTGGCACGGCTTCGTACTGTCATTTCACAGGTAGATTCATTAAATGCGTTCAATAAAAGAGCAATTTGAATTAATTTTTTGTGCAGCAAAACAACACTGGAGGCAGCGAAGAGAATGAGGGTGGACGTGATGAGCACGAGTTGAGTACAGCGTCAGGAGAAGATGAAGAAACGCCAGGCTATGATGCACATCCGAATCGGATGCATTCATTGATCGCATCCGTGGATCAGTTGGGACGTGCAATGCATTCGTTGATTGCATCTGTGGTTAATGATGATGAGCAAAACGATGAGGACGATGATGAGATATCGGTGCACTAATTTTCGCTTGATTACTGTCTGTTTCTAGCAGTGAACTGATCGGTTATTGTTTATTTGCTGTCTCGTTGTTATTGCGTGTAAATACTTCTTATATCTGTATGTCGTTGTTATTACAATCATTATCGCTATTTATTGTTATCACATCTTTTTATAGCAGCTGATGTACATCGTTCATTTTGATTGATCTTCTTTGCATTATCGTTCTCAACTATTCCTCGCAATGTTTTGTTTTGTGCTGTAAGCTGAATTTGGTGCCAATTATATTAGAATTAATCAGCAGCTGAAAATGACGATCATTTTTGTTGTTGTTTGATTTGCTTCTTGAACGGAAGCTTTACAGTAACATCCAAACGTACTCTCTATTCTCATCGCTGTTGGAATGATGCTCACCTTTTTCGATGGTATCAAGCGTCATCATACTTTTACTTCCTTAGGCAATGTAAGTTATCAAATCAATCTGAGAATGAATTTGAATGATATAGACGAAATTAGGAAGGCCGTTGAAATTTATTCTGGATAGATTTTGTTGACTGATACCTTTTTTAAGGGGTTGATTATGAGATTTGTGCGTGATTATTATATTAGTACGGTCGTAATCATTAGGGTTCTGGTGTTGTTGTTGTTCCATAAGCGTGTTCTTATTTGCCTTATTCGCAACTATGCAATGCTCAAACTGTGCTTACAGATGCTCAATTAAACGAGATTCATCAGTTATGCAGATTGTTCTTCATATTACATACTTTCGACTCGGAGTTTCATTACGCTATAAACCGTTTTTTGCTAACGCTTTATTCCATCGCACAACACCAATTTTCTTTACTTTACCATTTTTCTTTCTCAAACTTAATTGCTCTGCAGTCGTAATGACAACAATCGACGACTGGAATCTTTCAGTTGATGTTATTTATTATTGTTATTATTATAATTATTATTGTTATGTTCTTTTTTGAAAATCCATTTATATTTTTCTGATATTTTGGTGAACGCCTCGTTATGTTGCGTTCATTTCATTGTTTTTCAAAGTCGCAAAATCAATCTTACGCTGGTAAGGTGATGATTTTAATTGAAATGCGTTCAGAAAAAATGAACATTCAAATTGGATTGTTGATTCATCAATGACAATAAAGTCATTTCACAAAAATATTTTCGAAAGACACTTGAGACTCTTAAAAGCTGTTTCAAAAGTACAGTATTCAACCTAACTGTTTTTTTCTAAAACAATACAATACAAATTTTCACTGATGTTTGAAGAATGGCATCGTGTAAGTGTAAATTTTTTATTTATACAACAAAATGAATAGATAAATATGTACATCTGATGATAGTTGCTTAATTAAGATGATTATGCACAAGTGTGATTACTTTTATCATTATATTAGAAAAAGATTAGAAACATCGAATACCAGAAAGGAGGAAATGAACAATCAAAACAACACAAGAACATGATACTGTAAAGTGTTGGGCACGATATTTTTTGAATAATAGAAATTAAAATTATAGTTACGAAGAAATGGAGAGACGAAGAGGACGGGTTAGTAGAATTTGAAAATGGTGATCATGATGGGCAAAGTTGTTGGTTCAGATTGGGAGATATATCTCTTGTTGAGGGACTGAAGCATGAAATTATAAGCGCTGCTGAGCAGATAGGCGAGCAGTTAATTTAATAGCGGTAAGTGGTGATGGAAGATGGTTTTTATGAAGATGAAATAAGAATGTTTGTTGTGCATTTTGAGTAAAAGACAAAAATTAATTCTGGGACCGAGCGCTTGAGCACTAAGCACTTATATGGTACTCATAACGAGCAGTAGTAATACTGCTAATAATCAGAATAACTTTATACTACACAGATATGGACATGATAGCAGGCAGCATTATGTACTGAATATTGTTCGCCGCATTGATGATAGTTGTGAGTCGCTACAGACACGACGAATGGATCTGATTTCAGAAGCACATTCTGATGTGGTGCCATATCCATTATCAGACTGCTTATCTTCCTCGAGAACGGTTGCATCTTGTGATGAAGGGTTGTTCATGCTTGTTGGCTGCAGTGAAACGACGAGCGATAAGTCTGCTAAGCCACAACCATTTCTCGGCAGTTCCAACGAAAGCTCATCAGGTTGTCTGAATACTTTCGTTTCGTCGGGCAGTTCACAACGGCTCTCGCAGTTCGTCATTTCATATGCACTTCGAATCGCAAACAACTCAGATGTACTTGAAAGTGCCTCTCCCGCACCAGCCATTGTTGATGTGGTATTCGACGTGGACGGTGTGCAGTAATGTTGCGCAACTCGAAAAGCTGATTCTCTCATCGACGTTGAATGCCGTTCAAGTTCCTGATAATCGTCACATTTAATTTTCAGTTCAAATTGTCGATTCTCAAATGCCGTTTTTGTGCTCTTTACGTCCCACTACCCCATCATCCACTCAATTCAACCATACTCATGATATAAGGAATAACAACAGCAATAGATTTCAGCAATGCCTCCTCCAAAAAATCCAGTCTCACCTGCTCCAATTTTTTAATATGTATAATATGATTGGCACACTCCAGTTCTTTGGTTCTTAGATCGTCCATAAGTTTTTTCTCAACCAAATCGCGTAATTCACGATCCCTCAGCCGATCTTGACGTTCTCGTTTGTATAAATCTTTATAATAGCTTTTACGATCATTTGCTACGTGAAGTTCCATTCTCAATTCCTTTAAAATTTGAAGTGAATATTGCCTTTGGCAGTCAATAATGAAATTTTAAATCATCAATTCGAAGTCGATTGTTCTTTTTCAGTTTCATCTATTCGAAGGAGTTTAAAAACGAAAGCTTATCAGTTTAAAAATCGCATAATGAAAGCTATTGTGTGGGAAGCGAACGTTTTCAAATCGATGCGTAAAACGTTAAATTTTACTCGAATGAGATGTTCTGAACTCCACGTATCCACTTCGGAATCATCCAGCTCTCGGTCGTAAATCCGACGATTATTTGGCGACGGATCACAGCTACCGTACTCTGACGTTTGATGATGGCGTCGTGATGTGTTGATGCTACTGCCGTTACCTAACTCGTTTCTACGAACTGACTGAAATTTCATACGCAGCTTTAGAAAGAATGCTCATGCCGAATTCACTTTCATGGTGAATGAAACAATTTATCGACAAATATCTGTAGTTCAAGAATGAAAGTGACTATATGGTATTTCGCATGTGATCTCTTCAAAACGAACAAACAATCGTCTTCTTTAAAAAGAACAAACGGACACTTGAAAATTTTATTTTTTTGCAGCCTACGTATTTGTATTGATAAATTTGAAGCAATTAGATCAAATAAACACATCGTAGATAATAAGTGATAGCAATGCAACTGATTGATGAGAAAGAGATGTATATACCTTGATCGGTCTGGAGTGCGAGCTGAATGGAACGGAACGGTTGTGGCTGTGATTTGACGATTGTCTGTGATGATAACCATCCACTGCAGCACAACACGAGTGTGTGCCAGCACGGTAAATGGTTTTGTTGTTGTGATGTGATGAAGTGATCTGATGATGCTGATGATATGCAATTGCTAGAGCTGATATCTCCTCATCCTCACCGTTCCTTGTCAATTTCTCGCTCCGTCCTCCTGAACTCATCCGAAAACGCCGTCGACTCCCTTCTTCCTGCAAAATTATTTGTAATTCACACATAATATCAATGTGCTAATGCAGCCATTGCTCTACAATACTCATTCAGCAAATAACTACTTGGGACAGTAAGTGGAAGAGATCAGGGGACGACTTGCCCCTTCGATGTGATAATGTTGAATACTTCCACTAAGTTTTTTGCTATATCTTATCGACTGGAATTGCACAAATACCCTCTTTTCGGAAGTATTTTCTGTGAATTCCGTTTCTTTAATCACTAGATATTCAATAGGTATGCAATTATTACTGAATTGCTCTTTTTTGAATTCCAAAAAGTAATGGGTCTAAAAATCAAGTATGTAGCAGTCAAGCAGACTGAACCGGCAATTCAACGACTGAAACAAATTATATTCGAAGCATTCGCAGAGCAAATTCAACAGAAAAATACTGAATGAATTTTAATAAAATTGCGCACAATTTCAATTGGATTATTGTTTTCGTTTTCTTTATTTGATACACGCTTCGTACGGAAGAAATTTTTTAGCATTCTGATTGTCCACTTTGCTAAAGCAAGTTGAATGTAAATCTGAAGATAAGATTAATTGAGAACGAACACTCAAATTAGTTTCCTTTCACGCACATACGTACAGGACACTGTTGCTGATTTATCATTGATAGGTAACTGGCGCAATCCTAATATTTCGACGACAGAGTATGCAATGATATAGAAACAAATAACTTTACAAATATAAGAGTTCGACACGACTGCATGTTGCTGAAACATCAAAGACAGAATAAATGAAATGACCGAATCGAATCGCTTTGTTAGAAGATAAATGCGCGACCGAAGCGAATGGCCACAAGAAGAAGACGTTAGTTAAACATTCGTTTAGCCTAGAACTAGCCATATGGTTTAATTTGTTCGTTCCATCTTCTTTTAAAAGCATCATCATAGCTCAAAAAAGTCAGGCAGGCATCATTATGTAGACAGACTGTTGAATCTAACAGAGTAAAAATGTTAACAAGTTGAACGAATGCAATAAAAATAGCACGATGAATTTTATTTGAGGTGAATGCGAAGATGTAGGTATATCGTAAACAATAATTTTAACAACGTAACATCAACAACATCCTTCATTCACAACTCAACGTAAATACGAATTGAAAATCAACGAAATAAATATCTTTCTTTTTCTTTCGACGTACATTTAATTTCACGGTTATGTGAAACGTACAGCACATCAAGAGAACAGAACAAATTTTGATGTGAATACCGCAACACATCAAAGACAAGTGAAATGCGGCATCTCAAAGACATACACCTCTTTGAAGTCAGCGGCGATTGGCCCCTAGAAAATGATCATTTTAACGACGCTCTCTCCTCTCGTTCACTCGTACCGACCGACGGACATTTCTATCGCGCATCATCAATCTCGCACACTTGAAAAGAAAGACAGCATAGATGAGTGAAAATTATCACAATTTACTTCATTTATGAATATATTTATTCATCGTCAGAATGAATGAAAAACAGTTAATGAAAAGTAAGGAAACACTGAATAACGATAGATGGAAACGTGAATAAATATATTTATAACGATAGATGGAAAGTATAGATAAATAACGATAGATGGAAAGTATAGACATATACACAGCTCTTATCTATTTACCTCAGTCATCATCCTCATAGAAACACTAATGTATTTATACAATCAAGTGGTTAGAATGCAAATTTCGAATCAAAAATCAAGTTAAATAGTAACTGAGAGCCGAAATGTGAGTCTGAATTTCAATTCAAAAAGAAACGAGCTTTCAAAAACGCAAATACCATGCACGTACATGTACTTTAGATAATGTGGTTGGTTTACATCGCTGAACCCATCCATGATGGCGTTTCAGTTATACCTTTAATTGAAATGCAAGCAACGATTCAGACAGTTTTTTTTTCAAACTGTACGTTTTGCTTCCACTTTTTTGGCGTTTATAAAGAAGTATCGACAGTCAGAGTGAAGAAATGTGACAATTTGTTTGACTTGGGTTTAGTCTCAAGCCGAGATTCGCACCGAACAATCATCTATTTGTTTAATGGACACTTCACTGGTGTAGGACAGAACTACCTATATGTTTAATGTTGTCCTAGCTCCGTAATGGAAGAACGACTTATTTGAAGCGTGAGCAGTTGGTGTTAAGTTGAATAAATGAAGTTAAAATACTGGATAGAACAATTCATGAAGTGAATGGCGATGACATCTGCACAAAAATGTGCCACGAATGAGTGGTGAATGAACCAATCAAGCATAGTGTCTCGACCGATTGACCAAATTATTAAATATACCACCTTAGGCGCTCCACTAATGTGTATACTTTGATGAGGGAGAAGAAACCCTTGAAAAACATGAAAAGAGAAGAGAGAGAGATACCGTTCTTCTTGAGTATTCTCATGTGCTCTTGATCATATCCATCCTACTGTTGAATTCCGATTCCTTTGAAATGTCATTGCGACTTGTTTATTCGATATTCACGATGATTTCTGAGGAACATATCCACCTCATCGTATCCATACTTACGTATTTTATGTTCGATCCTTTGTAGTAGCCAGTACTAGAGAGAGTTAGGAATCTCAACATTACCTTAACGAAATATAGAGGAAAAAGGAGAGAGAGAGAATTTTCAGCGCAAACCACTAAGAGATGGGTAGAGAGCGAAGCTAGTCTAAATTAAATTCATAGAGAGTCGCCCGCTCAGTAATGCTTTTTCGTAATTATAAAACACAATTGGTTAGTTGTCGGCAGGTAGGTAGGTCATTACCGATACTCAACAAATGGAGGAGGAATCAATAGAAACATCCTCTCAAATGAGGATATTTACTCGTTCGATAAAAATTTCAGTGAGTAATCAAACACTTCATTTGGACGCGTACATTCAAAAAGCACTCGAAAAATTTCAAAAGGAATAATCGCTTGAAATGTTGGAACGAAGAATGACAGTGATTTCACAGTTTGAGAACGGAGCCGATCAAGAGGACGATTAAAGACTGCTCACTTCACCGCCCTCAAATCTAACGTTTCCCGCCACATCATGAACACAAACACTTTCTGAGCGGTCATCACAGACTACTGCTCGCTGAATACCATTGATGACGGTCATCAACCACCGTTTGCATATAATATTTAATCCAAAACTTTCACCACGAGTGTATTTAAGGTCCTCCAGATTAGAAATTCTCACAATGCATTGTTCGAAGAACATTTTCTGGTGCATTATAACATCAAGGAACGTAGCCGTTTGTTTGATTCCATTAAAAACAAATAATTTTACAATAAACTAACAAAGCCTAAGTAAGAATATCTCAAACTTGAACGAAGCGTTTTCCTTTGCCTTGAACATCAATAATTGCACTTTTACTGATCGACAGTCGTCTTCGATTCTTCAGAAATGGGCTATAAAAACAACGAGTGTTGTGTTCTTATAGTGCTAAACAGTGTGCTGATAATAATGAAAAATATTCCAAGTGAACTTTAAAACAATCATACAAAACAGAACTCGGACAGAAAAAGCTGAATAAATTTTTACTTTTTTATTTTCATTTTCTAGAAAACAAAACAAGATTGTAAACTGTTACAAAACTATGATATTGGCGAACAGCGCTTAATTCCACGGATACAGCTAAACTTCCGCACTCAACTTAGGTATCTGATCGTGAGTCACTTCATTAAACCGCCAAACTCTTGACGTTTGCTTTCCACCTTGTCGACATTCACTTTCATGAGAATATGTGAAGTATCATTTCGAAAGTATCCTCAGGTTTTATCGAGACATTTTCTTCATACTACCAGTTAGAACAGATTTTCTGGTATCCAAGAAGCGTATTTGTTGTCAACGAGTAATACTTAATTCTCCATATACAGCTAAATTTCCAAAGGTTTTTTACAAAGGGCTTTCATTATGTCTTTTTGTGGTTTTGCTGTCATTTGCAAGGATTTCAACCGTGAATGTAGACGAAATCAGTTCGTAATGTGCGTCACGTCACGTGCTTGCTTGGTCCTCGGTAAATTGCAATGAGATTTTGAGTGTGAATTTTTCAGTGCTTCAAAGGCTTTTTCAAACCTGATAAGTGTATTCAAACTTTTACAGGTGCAGCTTTTCTCTTATTTCACAAGCTTTTGATATCGCCGAACAGAAGAGAAATTAGAAAAGTATTTAAATTGTCAGACGATAATGCTTGCTTCCAAAGATAAAAAACAAATTTACAGAAGCATTTCTGTAACTGAGCCGTTCAGTTTTGCCGCCTATGTCTCGCTTTGCATTTGGTCTTTCTGTCGATCTTCTATAAATGTGCATCTTTAGAAATTCGCAGCGAATGAATTCAATGGCTGACTTTTGAATTCTGTGATGAAAATTTTAAAATATTCATCTCGATAATGTCCTCACCTATCAGTAAAGAACCAAAACACTTCACTAAAATTTTCTATTTTGCATTCAATATTGGAAACCTGCAAAACTGAAAATTGATCTCGAACCCGATCCGGTTCGAGATCAATTTTCAGTTTTGCAGGTTTCCAATATTGCATTTCATGCTCTTGACCAATTCAGAATTCAGTTTTAGAAGGCAAACATTGAGTATGTTGATATTCATCTTGAGCGAGACCAGCTCATTCTGAAAGGCGTTTGAACGACAAGATAAACTCGCTCTACGAGTACTTAGGAGTACTGTTATGATTTTGCAGGCCATTTTTCAAATCGAATAACTTCCCTTACTTTCAAATTAGCCCTGCAAATTTTTAGAAGTACCGTATAGAGGAGAATCTGTTTAATAGGGGAAGTTGTCGAGTCGTTTGCCTGCATAGATATTTTCAAATTATGTTTCACTAGACATTTGACTTTCTTGTCGATCATCTGTTCATGCATAACTCAAGGATTTCCAATTTGTACTTCTATGCAATTTTTAATGCTACTAACCTCGACGAATACCGGAATTGCGAAACAGCGGCAATATGGAAAGGTATTGTCCTCGTATTAGTGTAATGCGGGAAATGCAGAGTTCTGTAAACTCCGTCCCCGATAATTTTCAACATGACCGCATTTTCGGGTGCTCAACTGCAAATTTCGTACCCGACATTTTTTTCTTTACCGCAACACACTAATTCGTATTGCAGACTTCAGTAGTAGAACATTGCATGTTTCGACGATGCTCTTTAAAGGCTCAATCCAATGACACGCTCGTTTTTGATATGAAATGCTCATTTTTACGATATATTCAACCAAATCCCGGCACTGCAACTACGGAAACAAATATTAAAAATGTTATGTTTTGCGGATAAACTCAGAAATGATTCATACATAATAAACTTGATTGTCAGAACACAATTTAGGAAGTGGTTCACATGAATTACACGTGAATGAATGCATTACGCGCAATAGTCACGTGACGACCAAGGACGCACGAACTTACCCGCGTACGCTTTTATGGAGATAATCGAGCTGCGCTGGATATGATTTGGTTTCGGCTGAAGAAATGAATTGGTGGTGGATGAAGATCATTTCAGTGTATGATTTCATCATTAAATTTTAGTGCATACTCTTAGAATGCTTTCATATTGACAATTGATTAATTATAGTGTAACGATTATTTAATTTACATATATGTCATTTGATTTATTTACTCAGATCGACTTCGGTTTTAGGCTTAAGGCGTTGATTAATATTGGCTTTATTGAACGTCTTGAGGTCATTCGTTATCAGAAAGATGTTCGCCGTCTAGTTGGCACATCATTTATTGCAAGTTCGATTGAACACGAACGACCCAACGACAATTTCTTCTACGATCTGACAGTTTCTTCCTTAGGCAGTACCAATGTATGAAAATTAGCGATTTCAATTTAACAATTATCTCCAAGAGCACCGTGCTACCAAGGAAATATCTTAATGAGCAGCTACCAACGGTTCATCTAAAACGGTCCGTATCTCATCCTTGTTGATTTGTTTATGGATTCACTGACTGCTTTATCTTCACTACATATGCACACATTAATATTGGTTGATTAATATTGGCACTCAGCTACACTCATGACAGCACTCAGCTACACCCATAAGACCTACGCTTCCCACAATCATATAAATGCGTTATGATCAGTGATGTTTCTGTACTGTACTTTTGTTCTGTTCCACTCTTCATCTGTGTTGTTCTTTTCTATTCCGGACGTCCTTCTGCTTGAAAACTGTTTTATTCTGCTCTGCCCTTGAATCATTCTGTTTTATTCTATTCCTGTGGCTGGAAAGAGGATGGCCTATGCACCGAATCGGCCGCTTTTTCGCGTTGAAGATTGGAAAAAAATGATGGTTCCAGGCTCTAGTAACCAGGATTATGAAAAAAGAGGCACCCTGACTTTCAATCTTCGGATGGAAACTCGCTATGACGAGTGGGAATTGGTCTTATTGGTTCTGGATTTATGGTTTTTCAACCAATGTTTATTACGGCTCCCCCAATTTCAATGTTTTCATCTTGCTTAGCCAGAAGAAAAATGCCCTGAACTGAGAAGTACCGATTTTTTGACTCTGTATATGCTTTTTCGCCATCACTAGTAAGCCGAACAGAACCGGGAACTCGGTTGGAGCGCAGTCCGTCCCTAAACCGACGCACAACTTCCCACAGTGATCAATCCAGAATGAAGTGATTTGCAGGATTTGATCGGAGCGAAATCGATCTCGACGGTCCTCGAGGTCGAGGACACCAAGACCTTGCGAGTGCTCGGGGGTCCCCGAGGGTAAGGAATAAGGTCGAAGCCCCTCAAAAACTCGAAAATGTTCGAGGACTCCCTAGTCTCAAAGGTCTTGGACCCAACCGTTGGGGTGGATCCAACCTCGGCAGCCCCAAGGTCATGACCCCTAAAGTTAGGGGATACAGTCGGGATCTCCGAGGTCGGATCCCCGAGGGTAGGGAACATCACTAGTTATGATCAATTATAGAACTTCGTTTTCAATTCCATGTTATCGTTCGCCTTCGCATCTTCTTTTGTTGCTTTGCAAAATCCTCGTGTACCTTCTACTAAGTTATACCCAGTAATTACAAATCAATTGTTAGCATACACACGGTTGATACAGTGATGTTTGTGATGTTTCTTATGGCAAACTTTTCTATTCAACTCTATTGTTCTGTTCTATTCTGGACGTCCTTCTGCTTAAATGTTTGCAATAGAACAACTTTAGAATTTCAACTGAAATTGATGTCGGTTTACAATTTGTTTATCAACCGAAACAGAAAAGCGAAGTTTCAGTGAAGTAATGCAGCGTTCGTCTTCAACAACAGCATTAAAAACGATTACGTATAATCAAGGCAGTAATGGAGCAACATATGGAGTGTGCCATTTATGTGCACGTTCTGCGTATCTTATCAACAGTGAACAAGCCACGAAAAAACGACAACTCAAAATTAACAATGGGTGAAGATTTATTTATATCCAGTAAAATGTTTATTCTCTATTCATTGCGTAGCAGAAAAGATGAATTTCGCTCTTTGATTGGTGACTTTTTTCATCAAACATAACGAATCGTAATTATGCAGGAAACTTTTTACGGCACAGTTTGTACCATGTTCTTACCATGTACATCGCTTCACTTAACAAACATAATATTTGTCCCAATCCCAAAAAACGTTCATTATGGTCGAGAGTCCGAATTGATTCACGATCTCTACACTTGCCTACAAATTAGTTTCCGGTTCTCCGTAGTAAAAGATAATTTGGTTGCCTTGACTGGTTTTTGACTGAACAGATTTTATCAAGATTAGAAATGTCTTTCTTCTTCATTTAGTAATTTCGGGAGATGCGTTCCGTGATCAAGACATGCAAACTTGATTGAAAAAGTCAAAATACATCACACCTCTTCCAGTAATATTTTTTGTATTATTTTTCAACTTTTCAGACTTTATCTATCCATCATCGTTGGCAACAGTCTTGATTTAACGCTTCAAACCAGCCGTGAAAGGTTTTCCTTTTTCACTGAGCATAAATTTCAATTTTAATCATTCGAATTTCATAAACCTTGATGCTGTTTCGAGAGCAGCTGATGACTTGCTTCATCATATAGTATAAGAAACTGATTATATTTATGAGATGAAAAAGATCGAAGATTCGCGTAGAGCATTTGCCTTGCTTAACCCTAAATTTCATTTTGATTGCACATATTTCTTTGTGATTGTTTCAAAGTAATCACCGTTCAGTTTCGAAGGCTTTCAACTGATCAACTCTATTTTTGAAGTTTTGATCCGTTTTTAGGCTTGAATACAAAAAAGATTACGAAAAATTCAAACTTCGAGTCACTTCGATATTGTTGGTTATACTTACAGTTGCACTTCTTATTCCATCAAGGTTTGTCTTTTCGTAAATATGCCTCTAACAGTTTAACGATTATCGTTATTAGTAAAATGTTCTCACTGTTTTGCAAGAATGAATAAACGATTAAATTTCAGACCATTTGACGCAATCTGTAATTTCCTCTTGGTTTGGTACTATTGCACACTGACGATTCGTGAGAGTATTCTCAAACTTAATGGTTCAAGGTTTCCTTTGAACTTTTTTTTCAGTGAGTGGCAACGATCAGCCAATCATCTTTCTCGAAATCGTTTGTTTTGTTAGGTAATTCGCAGCCCCAGGATAGTAAACACCAACTGGTAATCTTCGTACGTTAACTACTGACTAAATACGGCCCAAACTTCATCGCTAATATTCCTGTTGTTTGATCGGTCAAATGATTGAACGAACAGTATTTCGTAACTTTCAGACGATATCTGATTTTAAATTTATGCTATACTCCACCTTCATTGAAAGTTTCGATAATTTTAATGTATCAAAAGATTTTTGGAACATGGCTGTTCACTCTGTGAATGTATGAAAGCAATTTTGTCAATTAATTGACTAAAATACATTTAATTCAATTTAAGTAAGAAATATAATATTGAATAGAGAATAGAAATCTTGTGTGCTACATGAATGTTGATTGATCAACTAGATTTGCTGACATTCTGTATAACGGCAAAATTTCGTCTTGTTTGATGTTGTCGAAGAAGATAGCATCACTGTAATTGCAGAATGCAGTTTTGGTGGGTAGCTCATCATTACTTGGCTTGTGCAATCGCTGGAGTTGCGTTAACATGGCCGGATGATGCTTGTTATAAGGTTTTTATCCACTATCATTTGAACAAAAATGGTTCCATATGAATGAATGTTACAAAGTTTGTACGTTGAAGGAATAATCTGACAATGAGGCAGAAAAACACTCATTGCTTGACGCTTGTGAAGGTGCAATAAAAAATTACCACCATATCTGGCAAAAAAAAACAACTTTTCAGATAATTGATCATTTAGTCTTCTTCAGAAGATCCGTTTACTCCAGACTGTTTGACTACTGCATATGCATGAGTGCATAAGACGAAAACGTTTAAACAATACTCAGATTAGTTAGGAAGCATTCAAAACAGAATTTTCTAGGAATTTCGAGTGCAGTCAATTTTATTCACGATGTGCATAGCACTTGTTCAACAAGTTCAGTATCAATACCAGAGTGGATGTTTAAGACGTTTGAATTCACTTGGACAAGGTGATGAAATGGATGTCACATTAGGTAAATCGAATCACTATTTCGTGACAACTAAACCAACATTATTGCTTAAATTATTATAAAAATGCTCAAAGATCATAGTCTCACTATTTATTTTTGCTAACTTAGAATTAGACAGATAGTAACTTATTGATTCTCTCTTGAAGAAACGTTCAAAGAATTTCAGAGGGTTTTGCAAGCTGGATGTTCAAAGGTCTAACATTTTTATTACCAATACTCTTTATAGTATATATGTTTGAATTTTATAATTCATACACTCTTTATAAACTCTGGGCAACAACGGACTATGATGCATCATGGCAGGTATTGCATTTTGTAATATTATTCTTTTGAAATGGTCGATAATTTTTGTGCCTAATTTATTGAATATATCTCGCAGTGTGGTTATTACTAGTGATGGCATTCGAACGACCAGAATCCGATCAAATTCATATTTTGTGAACATCAAAATTCTTGCCGAAATTCGTCGGATTTTAGCGATTGAACTTCGGTAATTATTACTTCAGGTGCTCGCCCTTTCGGTTATATTCTTCGTAATAGCACTCGGCAATACAGTGGTAGTGTCAATGGTTATAATTCGCAAATTACGTGATTCATGTGATGATCATGAACTGTATGAAAAACTTAAATCAAAGTATCCATCGATGCAGAAACTTACTTAAATATGCAAATATCATTATGTACAATCGCATTTTGATTTATTAATAAAATATTGTCAGATTTTTCAGTGCTGTTGACTGTGAACTGTTTGACATGAAAATTTACTAATTGCGTTCAAACATTCTTTAGGTGTCTTCATTGTGGATTCGAGTATTATAATATTACATCGTCTGTACAGTTCGGAGAAATTGCTATTATCGTATTGTACAAAGATTTTATTGTTAATTTTATGTGAATTAAAATTGTGGGGAAAAGATGATTAAGAAGGAAGTAGTATAAATTTAAGAGTGATGTGTAAGGAAATGAGACAGGAATAACGACAGATGGAGGGAGGGAGTACAAGTTTCGGCCCTTAGTTGTTAACATGTTCTCCCAGGCTGTGCACGGGCCATCGTCAGAACGATATGCATAACCTTATTTAGAAATCAAGGAGATGCAAGGCATGACTGTTGATTGTAAAAGGAATGGGCAAGAAGCGATATAGTTTAGAAAAAAGTAGAGAGAAGTAAAAAATGAATTTAGATGGAAAAAATCTGTGTTTGTGTGGAATGTAAGGATGTATTTTATAGAAGGGAGGTAAAATTAAGAAATAAGGTGTTAATGGCGAAGTGTAGTGGCGAAAAAAAATTAAGAAAAAAAAAGTTCAAATTTATGACAAATGTGTACCATGTGGTCATTTTGTTTCGGAATTCTATGGCGAAAATTATTTTCCATACTTATGAATTGGATAACTGATTTTTTGTTTTTGATTGCCGAGGTTCACATTGTTTGGTGGTACTATTTAGAAAAGTGAACGGTACATGCGACACAAATTGATTTGATGATTCGAGACGCGGTCTTTTTGATGCGGACACGGATGATACTCATTGTTGCGATTACAGATTTAAATAATGCAGGACTCAAATTTGGGCTCAGCTATGTCACTGGGCAAACCTGAGAATACAGTTAGCTTGAAGATGTTGAAATCGTGTACACAATCTTCCTATCCAAGCATATCTCAGTCTCATTGGAGATCGTCAGAGAATTGGTATTAATATATTACGGAAAGTCAGATACACTTACATAGCGACGCAACAAATTGTCGGGAATTCATCTTGCAAATCAACCTTTTCATAAACGAAGCGAACTTCTTGTTCTTGTAAAATTGCAATTGTTTCATGTATAGCGGGGTGAAGAGCAACAGAGAATAAAACGGGCAATAGAGAATACGAACTGGTAGGAATACAGATAGAATGAGAAGGCCGGTTAGTGAACTTTATTTCGTTCATATAACCAGAATCTTTTAGTCAGTCATTGGTTCTCCTAGAACGGAAATTTGTTGAAAATCACAAGAATTGTGAACGTAGAAGAGCTATGTTTGGGCTGTTTTGCTCTGTTTTCGCCATACCTCCAGCAAACGTAGCATATAATGTGCACAATTTGCCAGCAGCATAATTCTTAAAGATGATGTTAATCTGCCGAACATTGCCACTTAAAAATGTTGTTGTTGCGCGAAGCTGAGCACACATGCAATCTGAACTGAGCGAAACAAGCTTGCATTCACAACAGATCAAACAACAAACCTCGTCAGTGCAGCGAGCTGATCCAGCCGAAAATATGGCGCTAGAAACTGTCTGATTCGGTAGACACCGGTTATTACATTTTGCAGTTGGTTTCTTCTATAAACTCAGCCAAAGGTTGATCTAAACTGTGAAAGACAGTACTGAAAACATTCACAGTGATTATATGGAAGTATGTTCAACCTCAGACGGGGTTAGAGAGTCTGAAGAATTCGATGGTGGAGAGAAGCAGGTATGCTTCCGTGCAAACAAATACGCTTCCGTTAGATTGGAAACCGTGATCATGACACTGCTAACCTTTTGTGCACATTGATCAACACACATATAATGTACTGATATGAGCGCGGCTCAGCTACGTCATATGATTTCAGAAAATGTTCAAATATTACTTGAAGACAACATATATTTTTCTGAAACTAGAGAATCTGGAGGATCCAACGGCGGACAAAAACAAGCATTTTCCGTGCAAACTTGAGAGTATCGTTAGATTGGAAATGTTTTCTTCGAGTAATATTTGATGTTTTTTTTTGAACTTCCATCGATTTTTTTTGGACTTCCATCGAATATGGGTATTTTTTGAATGAAAATTATACAGACCGATGTAAAGCTGAGACGATGAAATGACATAACAGCTGGCACGCATGATGAAAACAAGGTTAGCCGAGTATGAATAACTCAAAACAAAAAAAATTTCACTGAAAAGATGGAAATCACCCCAGCGATGCGACTTGTTTGGTGCTTAGTTACTGATTGTCAATTGAATCACCGCCAAGCAAGCTTAGCTGTGCTATTGATGCGCTAATGCCTCTTGGTTCTCTTTTCTTTTCATTCAAGCATTTCTAGATGATCATTTGTTCTTTATTGACTACTTATAACAATTCTGCTTTGTAAAATATTCCAATATTCAACTAATTTTATCATTTAATATTTAATTAACTAAGTGAATTTTGTATGCATCCAGATGATAACTACTGTTTTATCAATTCATAAAATGAATGTGTTTTTATGTTGCATATTTTTTAAAGAAATACTCTGACTGATCACTGCAACCAGCATTCGAGAATGGATCTTGCAAAATTTATGGAACAGGTTGGTGAAAGAAGAGACACCGAACTGATCGTAATTGTTTTGAAAGAACAAGTAGAATCACTCTTGGTTGTTATTAGTTGTAATGATAAGATCTTTCTTTCATTGTGTTTGCCCCCATTGTTCGATGGTGATAGTGTAATATCACTTTTTTCAGAAAGAAAAAATTCGTAAAGCACAAGCATTATATGAGCCATGGATGGATAATAAGAAAGAGGTGCAACAAAACGATGAAATATCGCCATCTCCACCAACACAATCAGCAAATCCAAAGCATCGCAGTGAATTTGTTTTTCATAATGAATACGTCAAAACAGTGACAAACACACCCAATTCTGTATGTCGTTTAGACTCTATTAGAAATGACAACAGCCGCATTACTGCTGGTGTGCATCAAGAATGAAGCAAAGTGTTGTTCCGTCATCAAAAAAACAGTTGCTGATGAACGAAATCGATTCCTCCTTCAGTTGCTCGAGTGCTAGCATAAATGATGTATTTAAGGAACAGGTTGGCGAAGAGACACTAAATTGTTTTGCAACTTTACAGACCGTCACATCAGTACGATCTACGATGCCGCTATCGAGAAATAGTTCCGTGTCAATTTACCTTCCACCATCCGAAACTCCACATCAACCAACTCCATCACCGATTGATGAGCGACGTAAATGTTACTGTTTTGCATGATTTCATTCTATTTTTGTTGCTACATTAAAACCACAATTCAGTGCACTGCTCTGCATTGAAAACGAATGAACCCCTGACTGGCAGCGTCCCGAGCTACTGTAATGTGTTGTTGATTGCTTGCAGAATTAATGTAATCATTGTAGCATTTTACCGCAACAATGGAAAACAAAATCGACAGAACAAAAATACTCCCCTTGTGTCTCATACCAAAAAGTTACCCAATCGAGGTATGCTGATGCAACTAATTTCCACACTTCTCTGTAAAAATATTATTAACACATAAGTATAATACATTACTTATGCTAACACTCGGAGCTGTCTTGTACGATTATCGTTCTCCTTGGAAGAGCGTTTCTATCGAATGCGCTAAAACAAAATTACATCAGTTGACAATCATCAGGTTCCCCATATTCATGCATCCACTGCACATTAATAAGCAGAAATCTTGACTGTGAAAACCATTCCAAAGGAGTAGCATTTGGTCAAATTGTACCATTAAGTCGAAGTTTCTTTTCAGATCGCCGTTCAGTGTCAGCTGAGGCTGATACAAAAAAACAGCAAGTTGAGGTCAGTTCAACGTAAGCCTAGTGATGCTTTTGTGTAATTAACCCACCTCCCACCGTACAGCTCTTCCGTCATATCGGATGCATTGCGTTTTTAACATAAGCAAGACTCGGCGAAAATTTCAATTAAGCCTCACACAAGCCTCAACCGACTCGTATATTTAAACATCAGCTGATGATTGAGCTCATGGTAAACATCAGTACGATCATGTTGATCTAAATGAGAATTTTATATGAAGCTCTAGCCGAAAAAGTTGGAACATTTACTCATATCTAGTGATGTTTCTATTCCAGTTAAACTATTCTATTCCTGTTCTATTCCATGGAATAGAATAGAACAGTTCGGAAATGAGGAAAGAACAGTTTGGAATAGAATAGAGGCTTTTTCGAGCGCAGAAGAATAGAATAGAACAGTTCTCAACGGAATCTGACTATTCCTTAAACTGTTCCAAGTGAAGACCGCAATGAGATAAATTACCATTGTTATATTATTGATATTATTATTGTTATTATTATTATTATTATATCTATTATTATTAATTATTATTACTGTTCTTATTATCATTATTTATTATTATTATTTATTTATTAAACATTTTCTCTAGTAACTGAATGCTAGTAGCTGTTGTAGATTCCAATCCACAAGAAAACATTATATTCGATATCACAAGGGAGAGGCGAAAGGTCATCAGTGAGAGATGAAACAGCTCATCAAGGCCAAGTTATCGCAGTTAATTCTCAAAACTGCCAAAGACTGTTTGTGTGGAGTTCCCTCCAGAAACAACTAAAGATGCAACTGTGTTTTCGAATGAACACCCTACTTTCAAATGTTGGTCGTACTCTAAACTCTAGGAGCAATCCATCACAGAAATTGTTCACATTTTACGCCTCCAATAAAATTTATGCTTGGAGGATTTGAGTCCGATTGAACAACTCAATTCATTCCGAACTCATCAGTACGAGAAACCGTGCTCAGTTTCTGACCGAACTGTTGGGTCGAAACGAGAATCCTCTGTTCTTCAGTGATGCTGGTTACCAGAGTTCGAAACCCTCCGTTCTCTTCCAATCATCACGATCAAAAGCTGTCAACTGCCTACGTAGACAAGCTTCTCCCACTCGAAATAATCTCCACTTTGCACTGAAAACGTCGAAAAACCACGTTTCCAACCCTAATTACCAGAAGTTTTATCGTCTCACAACATACACACTTTTCTGACTGACGCAACAGAATAGAATAGTTTAGAACAGTATAGCACAGCTTAAGGGGGTAGAATAGAATAGAATAGGTCTCAAACGAGGGTGTGATGCTCGCAATGAACAATGCAGAAAATTCTATCGTAATTCTCAGTACTTAACTCAGCGATCAATTGCGAGTAGAGCTGGATATAACGTCGAGGGTAGAGTAATGATGCACAAAGAGATAATTTGCATATATGTAGAGTGCAATAATCCATTTTTTATATCACCAAAACTTAGCGTTATTCTCTGAATGAATGTATTCCTTTCACTTGTTTTGAAACGCCCTGTATCCGATGGTACTAAAAAGTGTAGATTTGGCATAAAAGTTGAGGAAACACTAACTGAGGAGATCCTTTTAGTCTTAACAGTGGCATGTATGGCCATGTTAAATCAGATACGACGAATAGAATGTACTTGAAATAACGTCGTTACATTTGCCACTCTGCTTTCAGACAGAAAAACTGCTGATCGAAAGTGGGTATGCAGAGTTCTATGCATGGGTGTTGAATGGAGACGAAACTGATTTGACAACTGCAAATATTCTCAGACTATTGTTCGGGAAAGTGACGATGCAAGAAAGTGAAGTGAGTCAACCTTAAAGACCTAAAGCATGTGGTGTTTTGATGGTTCAATGCTGGTGGTACTTATGCGAATATGCATTCACAATATGGCGACAACCTGAGTGATTACTTGATAAAATTTACTTCAATAATTCATCATGTTTAGCACATTTCCTCTCAACGAACTTCACTAGTACCCTATTTACGATGCTATTACAACTATGGTGAAACTGTATGTGAGGTAATTTTTCATAGTCCAATAATCTATCCGTTAAATCTGAGTGTTATCACTGTGAGTTTCACCATTAGCTGGTGTTCTTCAGCTACACAAACGTGATTCAGTTCAAAGTGCGGCAAGTAATATCTTTTTGGTAAATTCGTTTAGCTTCAACCAAATATTGTTTGCTTATCAGCCAATTGCACAGAAATATATGTTGCATATTACTGTGCATGAAGAACTCGATAGTCATTTAAAATCAATTCCACTGTTTAGAACAGTGGCTCTCACGATCAGAAGCTGCATTACGCCTTTCGACGATCCACCCGCCCTGCTACAAGAACTTACTATTTTCGCGAATAATGTAACCTTGGAAGACGGTTGAAAACAACAACATGCACAAGCATCTCGTTGTAAAAGGAATAATTTTCAATCTAGAATCCCACAACACATCCACCACAGCCTAATGCACATCGGCACAAACCAGATACTTATAACACAATTGAGCATTTATTTAATTCAAAAATATTCCTTTATGAGTCGAAAATCCCATTATATGAAGTAATTAAAAAACTTAACAAAACTTTGGTAATTTACCAAAAAAGCAATCAAATAATAGATGAATTCAGAAAGACTCGCTCATCTCGCCCTAAACCAATGATCTTTTCTGTCGCACCAAAGAGCTCAGTCAATTCCTACTACTTATCAGACGAGGACAGTCAACATACTAAAAAGCGTACGAAACACTTGTAGCTACCTTAAACTGACTTTTGTTCAGGCCTAGACAAACTAAACATACCCAGGATATAAAACGAAGAAGGTTGCAAACTGCGTTTACATACACAAGTGAAAAAACACCATCGCAACGTCTTTCCACCATAACATAACAACTGCACGGAATATTAGTTTGCCTCCATTCCCCCCTCTCCCTACACCCACAAATTACTCCGGAGCATATCAACTCCTCTAATAGAACCACTTGAACATAATAAAAATATGCAGTGATGGTCTCATGGTCCCATGATTAACATCGAATGTACCCTTTGGCATTTGCCTGCTGCACATTCCGTGATACACTGACTTTATTGGCCATTTCCATTGCATTAGTTTGTTTCGCAGAAAATTGTAAAATGTGCTCGACTCAATGCCAACTATTAACCACACACAGAGCGATGGATCTCGATGTTGGAAAAAGTTTGTCCTTAACATTTTATACGGCAATTATGTGAGAAAACACCTTATGCTTCAATACGAACATGGAATTCAACAAATATTCATAGGGAGTACGTGATTTTGAGGCTAAAAATTAGCGTCATAATCGGTTAATTAGCTGCGGAAATGTAATCTGGGAAAGACAAACAACGGTTGGTAAACCGGTCCTTGAGATAATAATAATAAGAGAGATTGATATGGTAATGATTTGATTTCTCCTTAGTATACGATAAAAAATTAACGCAATAAACAAAAGATGAAAACTTTATGTCGACAGAATGTGAAACTAAAAACCAAAATATAAATGTATCCGTGAATGAGAGGTAGGTAATTCGATAAGCCAGAACAGAACAGTATGATCAAAAGATAAAAATTAATTAGCGCATTCATAAATCCAACATCAGTACACCAGCAAACTGCGATTAAAAAACAACAACAGTCCAATTCCACTGAATGATTCGTGAAATACAGAAGTGCAACACAAGCGAAGATAATTCACTGTGAGTAAGCAACAAGTTCACTGCACTTGATATCACTGTCATATGACCTTAACAGAATAACTAATAAATACGATAATAAAACAATAGTGCGATTCCACTTTAACCAGATGAGGACCATAATGATTAAATATCAGTGAGAAATGTGAATAAAGCGAACGATAAAATAAAGAGTAGAGATGCGATATTTTCATGATATAAAGCAAAGTTGTGAGAACGATTCACAATCGCATAAAAGGAAACATCTTTCACATCGCAGCAAGCATACGTGACAGCTGTTCAACACCACATCCACTCTTAGCCGCTTTAATGAGTTCATGCAAACGTGACAATTTCTTGGATGGACATTCATTGAGTAATTGCGAAGCACTGAATGCGTTTCGAATCACCTAAAATAAAATTTTTTTTTGAAAACAAGAATCGAATGGAGACTATGAAGCCGATTCAAATTCTTCGTTCGCTCCTCTATAATACACACATTAAAATTTGATCCTTTCAGAGCATAAAAATCATCAATCAAATGGTGAAACCATTTTTCAAATAATTACCTCAGGTTTGATACCAGATACTTTGGCCGCGAAAAAGCCATACGATTTGGGGCATATACCATCAGATAGCGTATACAAAAAGGTGACATTCTCAAGCGTTGGATCCACCTCGTTTTCGTTATCCACTACGCATGCCTTCAGTTTAACATTATGCATATGCAATTACATATCAACAAGATGGATTATGAATTAAAGATTGAACAAGTAACATAAATGATAAAGAAATAAACCATATGAGCCAATTTGATATTGGGTATATTACGAACTGCACTACATAAATTGTGGTAATGCGTTGAAAAGAATGTTCGACACTGCACTCGTTCAGCAAGATCACGTAACACTGCATACGCTATCGCTGTTCCATCATACGTGCTCAAATTAGATGACAATCAAGTGCTTAATCATAACTTCACGTTTGAATTTCACCAACCACTGATAATTGTTAGATTTGAATTCTAATCAAACGTTTATGCAATGCAAAATTACATTCGAAAATATCGACTAAGCGAAAAAACGAATACAACATTCATCATACGAATGAATTCTTTTGTTTCAGTGCAATATCCATCAATCGTTCAGCAAAAAAAAGGTCAATAAAAATGTAAGTATGTATGAAGCGTAAATGACCAACCTTGTACCTCTTCCCAGCTCATCCATTACAACCAATGAATGTGTACTCGCATTGTTCAACACAATCTTTGTTTCATTCAGTTCCACATAAAATGTTGATTGTCCTCAAAAAGGACGAATAATCAACATTCATTCAAAACACATTTGTATATCTGACGTAACTTAGCAAAACTCATTCAAAGTTGAAACAAATTAAAGCAAAAACGTTGTGAACATTTGATCCATTTATAGAGCCGAACGTTGACGGAAACACAATTGTCTAACAGAATGAGTAGGTGGTGTTTCTGCATAAAGAAGCACCTCGTACCTGCATAAATACGATCGTTTGCGCCGATTCGAGTGAAAATTCGATCCACTGGTGAAAGTCGCATTCTCTTTGCGGGCACAAAACTCCCCTGAATTGAATTACTTCTCATTCAATAACTGATAATCATTCTTAAATCTACTTAACGCATCATCAAAGTGCGAAACAACAACGTTTCAAACTCAGTGCCACATATAACACACTCAAAAAAGATCATCCACATTTTAAACAATAAACATTCGTTTTTTTTTCTTTAATCAATACTTTTATTATATATTTAAACCACAGAGCATCAATCGTTATCAAATGAAAAAGAAAACAGCGCGAGAATCATTGCGAGTAAATTATTGCACGAACAAGTGCGGTCACTAACAATTTGAGCAAGTACGACGAGTACTGCTACTTGACGCATCAATGTCGATTTGCCTCCCATATTCGGTCCGGTAAGAAGCATTGTTAGGGGATGATCACCACCCAATAGAGTATCATTAGGAATATAACTGATATTTGATTCTTCTTCGCGTGCGGCACACATCTTTGCAGCCAAACATGGATGATAACCCGCTTGAATATCCAATAATGACTAAAACGAAATATTTGACGGCTGATACATGCATGGAGTAAGGTGTTGTTGAGATGTTATTTTTCAGAATCGTTGAATTTAATCTTGGACCACTTCAGCATAATTGACATTTGCACACAATCCCGGCAAGTTTCGTTAACCTTCACAATAAATACAGTTGAAAAAAACATAATTAGGCATTTGAATGACCTTATTTGAATCATAAACGAATTCTGGTCGACACATTTCCAACCCTGAACTTTGTGAATAACGAGCCAACGAAATTAACACATCAAAAATGGCCACACGTTCTACAACTGAAGTCCATCTAGCTGCCCTGTGAAAACAGCTTGAAGTTCATCGCACATCAAACACATAAACAATACGCATAACACATTTACGGCTTATTGAAAACGAATGTTGTACTAAATGCTAATTTCAGAGCGGAAATAAGATACTTACCGTGAATCGAAATCGGCAAAAACTCGCCGCATGAGATCATGACGAATCACATCGCGTTTTGTTTCGGCTGCAACCAGTATCTCAAAAAGTCTTATCGATTCATCGGTGACCATACGTTTATAACCCTGAAATCATTTCTTTACATCAATCATCGATAACATTTGCACAACTATAGATGTTAAGCGATTGCAAAGTATACTTTACGCCAGCCATCGGCAACCCCGAGCCCACGGGCCAAAATTGGCCCGTCTTCAATAATATTTGGCCTGTGTTGCGACTAGACTGTCGCAAAAATATCACATCATACAAAATCACGTCACTATAATAAATCTATACAAAATATCACATCATTACAAATTACAACACCACATCATGCACCTAACCAACACCTTATGCCTCTTATCTCATCATATCTTATCTCAAATCTTACACCACAATCCTTTCATAATATTTGCTTGAATCAATGCTCACCCACATTCCTAGCAGTCGGTTGCTCGACCTATCTCATTTACCTTTCATTCTAGCACACCACAATTTGTTTCTCGTTTCTTATTTCGTTTCAATTACAATAGTTCGTATTTGTTTAGCTACTAAACTTAGTTCACAATAGGTCACGTAGTCGTAGTAAATCGCGTAGTCGTGTTGTTTTCGTTGTAATTACAAGGGTTTAATTACCCAAGTTTGAGGTCTGGAAAGGCAAATCGAAGACGATATTTCAATCCAAGCAAATCAACAACCAAGCCTTCAAGTCCCAAATCCAATAAATCAAACCAAATCAAATTCAATCCCAATCACCAGATCTCAAACTGTAGTGTGTCGTAATTGTGTCATTTCTTTGTGAATAAGCGCGAACAGTTCAAATCAACTCGTGGTCGTCGTTCGGATCAAGCTCCGTGAATTTCTCAAACCCCACAACCACCTAATTACCCTCATCCAATCTCAAAGGAGTTAAGGTCGTAATTAAAGAGTGCACCTCCAAATTTCCACATCCTGTCCCAAATATATAAATAAGGTCAAAACCCAAGTTCCTTTCCCAAACATCCCTCCCAAATCAATCGCACTCCAACCCATAACGAATCAATAAAGCAAACAATTGAACGCACAGGCCGGCCTAATTAAATAATTTCCCAAATCAAGTAAGCAAATTATCTTCATCAATAAATTACAATCGACTTCGTTGGACAATTCAACTCAACCATCAACGTCGGCGATCTGTTGGTTTTGTTAAGTGATTCATTCATCATTGAGCTATTTAAGCTAGTTGATACCACATTGAGGATATCATTTCGTTAAGAATAATATTTCGTTTTACTGTAATCACTTGATAATCTTCCAATTTCTCTTTTTTATTGAAGTAATATTATATTATCTCCGTAATTCGTCTATTGTTGAACTGTTTTGTTAATCATTACTTTATTGCCAATTTATCTTTATAAATTGTTATCTGACGGCTACAGGTCAAGACAAGGTACCCACATTTACCCAAATTCAATCCCTAGCCGTCACAGCCTGCCAGATGAAATTGAGAATTTGTTTTGTTGGCCCACTAGTCAGTTGCTTGGAAAAATTTTGGCCCAAGGCAAAACTTTTTTGCCGGTTGCTGTTCTACAATGAACAAAAACAATGGAATTTGAGAAAGTAAGAAAAGTAACATGACTCGAACCTTCCTTGAAGATTTCAACTCGAATTCATTGCCGAGATTCTTAGCAATCGACTCGGGTATTTCGATTTGATAACGCGATCTACCAGTGCCAAAGTACTGGATGTTCTTAAACATGAATTTTAAGAAAGCAAGAAGTAAAAGTTATTCATTGACATAAATTTAGTATTTCAACGGATACACAATTCTAGCCGAATCTAAAGATTTATCTGAATGATAAATAACTAACTGCACAACCAAGACGTTTTCTGATGGTGAGTAGATAAACGTCGAGATTACGCTTGCAGTCGTTAACATTTTCGATCACTTCATCATACTCACGATCCACACCTTTCTCGGGAACGATCATTGCTTCATCTCGTGCTTTTTTATGATCGAATGCTTCCTTCAAATGTTTCACAACAAATCAATAAACAACAAGTTTTCGAGCTTAATTATTTGGTAATGATTAGTGAATTAATTTGAGCGGTTGAACTTTGTTACAATGATAAAACAAAGAAATGAAAATAGAATGAACTGCTCGTCATGAAAAATAAGTCAAAACACTTAGCAAACTAAAATAATCAGCAGGATGAAACGAACTCGAAAGTGATTAAGATCACTAGAAATATCTGGAAAAGACGTTCCAAAGCATCTTTCCACCAGACTCGAACTAAATTTAGAACATAAAAGAAATCACTGAAACAGACAAAGTGAAACGACTTGTCTCTTTGATTTTTTTTGTGATCAATAAATAAGTTATTCAAATCATTTTTTGAGGCACATGGTTGAGAAATGACTCCCGAAAGTGTCGCCATTAAAATTGGAAGCATACCAGTTGAGATCATCAGCAACGATGTTCTGATATAAAAAATAAAAAAAAACAGGATTTGCCACAATCTTTTTGTTTACATTAACAAAAAAAGATGCAAAAAGATAAACGATACCACGGCTGCGTATCCGACTGCAATCCACGATAAAGCTTCACCAGCTCAAAGGCCTGTTCAAAACCCGACAGTGCTGCTAATAAATCCCCAATTTTTCGACGATTATAACGCAACGGTTCAAACATAATCGCTCGACCGTCAGGATGTTGAGTTGAACGATATTTCAAACCGAGTGTGTGAATCCTGCAATACATTGTTTCAACTGATTTAAAAGTTTGCTGCTGCTGCTTCGAGCAAACTTCAAAATAAAAATGACAAAACAAATTTCATTGATCAATGATAAGTTACACACATGTGCACAATCTTTTGGAAGCATAAGAACGAAATTGGAATAAGTTAAGAGTATAATTTATGCGAGCTGAACAGTACTTTTGAATGATTCGCTCCAGATCAGGTATCTTGCGTAATATGTCGGTTGCTTTGAGCACAAAGGCTTTAATATGTGAACTCATCAACCATTCGATTGCGTCTTGTCTTGAACGAAGAACATCAGCATCACACGATGGCGTACATACCCACTGCCGCAGAAGACGTTTACCTTAATTACGAAAGGAGAGCTCTTGATGCTTATTGATAATTTGAAAAGTGCGATCAAATAAACGAATAATTACCAAATGGTGTCATGCATTTATTGATCGTATTGTATAGCGAATATTTCGATGAAGTCGGATCTCGTAATGCAGTATTTCGAACACTATCCAAAGGAGGTACAATATTCAAATTGTAAAGAGAAACGCCATCCAGCACAAGTCGTCGGCCACGCCAGTAATCTTCTTTTGTTTCCGCGTTCTGGCAAATATTATAATAAAAACGATTTTCATCATTCATACGCTTCAAAAAATCAAATGATATGCTTCAACAGCGATTGATGGAAACGATAATAGCAATCCAAGAGTACCTGCGAGTCCTTTGATCCTTGACGACTCTCAAGTGATGGTGGAATATATTTGTCAAACTGGTGCATCGTAATCATGTCCACATCGATAAGACTTCTCTTTAGATACCTATCATAAAACAGCATCGTATAATAGTTATCAAATTGATCAACAACGGTGATCAGATCAATAAGGAAGAAAACTATCGAAGAATAATACCATAAGACTGCACCCAAAGCAGCCATAGCTTCTCGAAATTGAGGTGCACATTGTGGGTTCAACGCATTCGCATCCACTAACATATCACGAACTACTTGTGGCCATTCACGCACCGAATCACCCAAGTATAATTTATTTGCCAACTGAAGTTCACTTGTATAGCGATGAAGTGAACCAGTGATGAGTAAAAAAAGCATTTATTTTAAAAAATTATTTTCAATTTCATTTGTTGCAATGCAACAAAGTTGAATAAAATAATGAACTAGCGTATAAGAACACCAACCATTTTGAGTGCACAATCAGCTTCCGGGAATTCTTTATTCGGAATTAACGCTTCTTTAATAACAGCACTCGCAACACTGTTCAACAACGATTGAGTGGCTGATGAAATACGACCGCGTTGATATAGTATCTACGATTGCACCTATTTCAATAAAGAAATCACCTCAAAGAGAATACGCCTAGAGTGAGCAACAGATGAATGCTGCTTATTTATCGAATGAACATCATCAATCACATCGTTGCATCAACTAAATAATGTTCATTCTCAACACCAACTCATTATCTTATTAAAATTCATCACGGAATATGCAATAAGATATGAATGCACATTTACCTGTGAGGGCTGATAATGTGCAAAGAGCGTTCTTATCGACGACCGATTACTGTCATCAACAAATTCACCAATCTGAAAGAATTTCTGCTCATCGATCCTCGTTAGCAAATCAGTATGCAGATGCGTTAAATGTATGTGGTGAATAATCAAATAGTCTGGAATTTAACAGAACTTTCATTGAAAAGCCAATTTCAAAAAACGTGTTTGAGTTGCAGATACCACTTACACAATATCAGTAACAATAAAAATCACACTAACATAAAAATGGCCAACTGATGTATCGATAAAGCAAACGCCATATGTAGTTGATTCATTTGGTGAAATCTAAAAAAGAGATCAATACTGCGAACTCATCAAGAAGAAAATCTGTGAACAGAAATGTACAAAGTAACGATAGAAACATCAAATTTAACTCCGAAAACGACGCGTTCAAAAGCAGCAGTGCACGGTATGCAAACAAAAGTACTTACAATACTCCACGTCACATTCAAACTGATAAATCTTCTAAACTGTAAGTACTTTTCAAACTGATGATTTGTCAGTGAATTGATCCAGTGATTTGGAGTTTTCAAAGATACATAAATTATATCATAACCGTATTGAATTCAAACGGAATCATCAGTAAAAGATACATCATTCGACTGATTTTGAAGTAGCATTCAATACTGAAGGGTGTTCCAAATGTTTCACAGAATGCTCGAGAAATAATTACCAACCTTCTCAACAAAAGCTAATAAATGACGTGCTGTAGATTCAATAGCATCAAGAGCACAATCACCATCGCATGAGTCCAATACGCCATATGTGCGCGTACCAGCCGATGTTATTCGACAGATTTCACTGTAATAATGAAATAGATTAATGATGATTGCTTCGCCATGAGAGAGAGCGACGGTCATTATTTTAACATTAAACTCACCGTCTAACAACCTTTTCTCGATTCATTTCCACCTTGTTACGTTCTTCCAATTGGCTCGGTGTTTCAGTCTGTTCAACACGTGCCACTTTATAGCCTCGACTTACCAACTGATCCGCAAAACGACCGTATGCCACTTCAGGAAAACCACAGTGTGCAAATTTTCCCTGGACAAAACCACTATCGATCTTAGCTACATTCAACAAATATGGCTCTTTTGTGAACGGTACGTAAAATATAACTTAATTAACAACTCACTCTCATATAAGTTAAATTAAGATTTTCAACACCAATAACAGCATCCATATGATACATTTCATAAAATTTGCCAACTTTGAAGAAGAGTACTGTATCAAAATAGGCCGATTTCGCTAACCACCATTGACGATGTCCTAGAAGATTGATCTGTACTGGATGGTAAATTTGAAATTGTATGGCTGGACAGTCAATAAGAAAAATATCAAAGATAAGTGATTTTTGCTGGAAAAGAAACGATCGAAGCTACGGTTGGGGCGTAAAGAATATGCGAACAACGATACGAAATACAAACAGACAGATACCAGGAGTTTGTTGCTTGAGAAAAGCATCGGGAACATACAAAGTCCTTGGGCAATAATCTGGATCGGTGGTACGTCGTCCATCCGCATCGCGTATTTTATTCGGCTGCAGAAATTCAAAATCCAGATGCGGAAAACGTTCACTCTCACAATCATCAATAATAGCCTTCTTTGACACGTCATTTGACTGGTGTTCATTCACTTGATAAATGGTTCGATCGAGTGTAGATGTTGAAACGTTTGACACATCCTTCAAGTATCATTCATATGAGCACAAGCACAATAACAAATAATCATTAATGAATTATTGTGAAATCGAAACCAACCATGTCTTCTTCATTGGCACGGAAAGAGTCGATGAAAGACTGAGCAATTCCGCTGACAGTATAACGCGTTGTTGCACCTCTCGCTGCTGAACACGGTGTGGATGTACGACGGTCAGAATTCTGCAACGAAATGCTTTCGTTGATACGACAGCCCACATACATATTGAAGAGCAATTTAAACTAAGAGCTGCTTTATTGTATTTTTAAAACTCGCATAAACTACAACGATTATCTTCATTAAGATTAATTTAAAGTCAAATCGAAGCAACCCTAAAAAGAGTGGGAGTTCGAGGCTCTGGCTGACGGGAGTCTTGTGGAGAGGGCATACAAACAGTTTCCGTTTGATTTGCATTTCGACCGTCTGCAGTCGCATCATTATCGGACTCTGAATCAGATGAGAGCACGACACGACGACGTTTCGGAGTGGTGCTACTCTTTATCGGTGAACATGCAAGATCTTCTTCATCAGCGCATCGCTTAGGTGTGTCAATTCCATCTGAAACTATCGTTGGTACATGTTTCAACACAAATACAACTGCCTCCACAAATATCATTCATCGTCACCGAATATGCGATAAAATTTGAAATGCTCGCTGAATTTATTACACGCAGCTCGTTATCGTTTCAAGATGCCGTTCAACACATTCTCAGTCTCACTGCTCATTGATCATCTCTACAGCTTACGACGTCTTACAAATCAGTGCTAGAAATTAAAAAATTTCGAATGCTTCGAATGCTACCTTTTTGCAATTTTTTTGACCACTTTGGAGCTAGACCTTTGCTCATATCATCCACGAGAACGTTTTCTCTTGGTTTCATCTGAAACGAAAATAATGAAAACGGTGATCACTTTTACTGCTCGACAAATCAATTTGAAGTTTTACTTCAAGGTTCAAAACTAAGTCTAGATGCATGTATTCAAAAGTGTGTGCAAACTCAAGCAAACAAAATATTTCAGTTATTGTGAGAGCACTGAAATCCAGCGATTAGAAAGACACATCAACAACCACTCAATTCTTTTAAAATCAAATGAAGAAACAAACCACTTCCGGGGGTATTGTTGGACGTGATGATGAGCCATCTTCCTTAGCACCAACATTAGCTTTTGAGAAGAACGAAAATAGCGATGTCTGCTTTCGATTAGATGACATCCTTTTTCTCTGTGGATTATATAACAACTTTAGAACACATCTTATACGCACTCAAATATACGACACGTATCGGATAAGACTTTAAATAACCATGCTAACATGGAACCAATCGGACTTAATTTGGTTGCAATTATGCTAAAGAATAGTTCATCCACAGCTCACGATGCAAAAAAGCAAAAAATGTATTCCTCAGACTCATTCGATCGCTGTCAAACTCAGAAGAGTGGTACAGATTGAGAATTGTGATAGTTCGAGAACGTTTTTCAAAAATTACTACCCTTGAAACACTGTTTGAAATGCATCAAAAACAACAAACACGCCAAATACCACCCACCTCGAAAGAAAGAAACTAGAATATCTAGCGATAATCATCACAGCGACATAAATTGATGCCGCACAACCATTTTACCTACCACATCGTTTCAATGCATATTTCTGTTCATATATGGGTTGGGTTAGGAAGCCCTGAGCAACTACGAAGTTGGCGGAGTCCCCAAGCCTGATTTCGCCGGGAACACGACAATTGACCAAGCGACATCTGCCAACACGATGTTTCGCCAAAAAAAGTCGGTCACACAAACTTCGTTCGCGAACGCTTAGGCTTACGCTGAGGCTACGCTTATGTTGAACCTAGACGAAGTTTGTGTGACCAACTTTTTTTGGCGAAACATCGTGTTGGCAGATGTCGCTTGGTCAATTGTCGTAGACCCGATTTCGCCTTTTTTACGAACTTAGTGTACTCATTTTTTTCTATTCATTCATAATTGCTTTTTCTGTTTACTTCTCGTGTTTTCAAATAACTTTTGGTTAAAATTTGATAGTGAATATATCCGAAATCTCACACTACCTTGAATGAGTAGAAAAAAATGTATTGTTGATTATTATTGTATGATCTCAAGCATTATGATTTTGCAACCTCTCAGAGCTATGGTGTTCACCTAAGACAAACCGAAAATGGTTGCATCCTCGCCATGAACAAGCATTTTAACCTTTTGAATTGCAGTTGACAAATCTAATAAAGCGACAAGCGACAATTGTCAGCACATCATTTAGCCAACCTGTAGTCCGTCACACAAACTTCCTTTGGCTTCGCTTTTTGAGCAGTGCGAACGCACGATCACCATTTTGTGTGTTTAATATAAAAAGCTTATTACTGAGGCCTAGCCTCAACCTAAGCGTAGCCTCAGCTTAAGCCTAAGCGTAGCCCTAGCCTCAGCCTGAACCTCAGTAATACACATTAGGCTGAGGCTTAGCCTCTGTCTGAGCATAGCCTCAACTTTAGTCTGAGCGTGAGGCTGAGGCTACGCTTGCTCACCATATTGTGTGTGTGGTGTAAAACGCGTATTACTGAGGCTTAGCCTCAACCTACGCCTCAGTAATACGTACACAAGCACAGAAGGTCTCAGCACAGAAGGGTCCTGACCAGGCAGCTCTCTACGCCAACTGATACAGATGATTTGCATAAGCATTCTTGAAGCAGATCAACTGAGAAAATTCGATGCTATGATTGGCGTAGACTCTAGCAATCTACTTTATAGATTTATTTCACTTTTGTCTTTATCACTTTCACGATTTCAGTCTCTTCTTTGATATAGTTTCATTTAAAATAAGCACACATTTGGTTTTGTCTCTTCTAATGATTATCAGTGCTATTTGCTAAGTTCCAACCAGCAGTTATAACTGAATATATATATATATATATATATATATATATATATATATATATATCTCTATAACGTTCATATTTTCTCGCTGTTATGATCGAGTATTTTAATTCCTTATTAAAACAGTCCAAGATTCTTGTTTAGGGTTCATTCATTAACGTTAACCAGATAACCCGAAAAAATTATTGTCTATCTATCTAGTCGCGTAGTAATTGAATGTCTAACTTTTTGTAGTGTTCGTTATCATAGTTCAGTTTAATGTAAATCATCTACAAAACATGTTTTTTGCTTTTAAGTTTATTTATTTCAGACTCTGGCTGAAGCAATCATTCATTTTTGCATGGTTTATCTAACTCGCATTGATTTATGAAATGGAACGCGACCGAACGTTTTCGACGGTTAGCAGCACTTCATCTTCAGTGTCTTTTTTACCGGTAAGAGCTGTTGATAATCAATTCAGTAAGTTTTGTAGTTCAGCTGAGCGGCAACTGAAAATATGTTGAGCTTCAGATCTTTATGCATCATCACGTATGCCGTAACAATCATAAGTTAATTACAGTTGCCAGTAAATAGGAAGCACGGAGCAGGCTCGGATAGTGCAAGTGATGAATTTGGATCAGCAAGGATCAGTCAAGCTCGTACAAGTAGTGAAAGTGTACGATCAAAAGAACTTATCGAAAGATGGAAATTTGCAGCCAAAAAGTCGTGTCTATTTTCTCTAACGTATTTCGTGCAAAATATCAACTTATAATCACGCTGTTCAGCTAACGTTTCATTTCAATATGACTCTAAGGTGTTCTTCGGAAGCCAAAAATAATCAGTCGTACTTGATCGATGTTATTTCTGTTGTACCTTTATTCGCAAATTATCGTATTGCTTCGATGTTTTGACTCAGTATAATAAATCAGAGATCATATCGTCTTGCAATCTTTCAGATGCACACCTGAATCTATGCCAGATCCATGGGAAAAATTCAATATCGCTGAACTTGCTACTCTCAATTGCATACGTCATCGTTACTCACCAGTGCGTAAAGTGTGGAGTGAAGATCGTGTTCAGATTAAGATGCATCCTGAGGTATCTGAACTCTTAGATTTACAGTCATTTCAATTCTATGAAAGCACAGTTGAATAACTGATGTATTCATAAATGAATGATATGATATCAGTAGCGATATAAATGAATTGTTTTCTGCTTTCTCTATTTTGACATTTTTGTTTGTTCTATTCTTTTGCTCGATTTCAGTCGTTTGCAAGAGGAGCGATGCGCGAATGCTATCGAGTGAAGAAATTGTCGTCGTTCAAGAAGAACGACAATTGGTCTCACGCACACAATTATGTGGCCAAAAAGTATATCCGTCCTATCGGTAGAGAGGTTGGTTTATTGCGAATATGTACGCTTTACTTGGACACCGCTGTTGATCAGTTACCAAACTCAGCTTTGCAACAGTTTTTTCGTGTTTGTTTCTGTTTGAGTTGATGGTTTCATTTTTGGATTGATTCATAATTCATCGCGAACTTTTCTCATTGAAAATACTGAGCTCTTTTCTCGGTATTTTAATATTTGTTTTTGTTGACGAAGGTTCTTGGGATCATTTTATCCACAATTATTAGCAGTCGTTATCGCATTGTGTGATTGATATGAAATTTGATCAGTTTTCAGGTGATTTTCGAAGATGTTCGATTGCAAATGGATAGTAAGCTTTGGGCGGAAGAATTCAATCGACACAATCCTCCGAAGAAAGTGAGCCTAGTTTGTTCTTGCTGATGAAGAATAAGAAATGTCCACTTCTTCATTTCAATTTTAGTCAGCTTTTTTATATTTGAGAATTTTTCATATTCACCCACTGTAAGTACAAACTACTTGAGAATCATTTCGCATACTGTGTGAGCTTTTCCTAGATCGATATAATGCAAGTGTGTATTTTGGAATTGATTGATGAACCAGACCGTCCACTCTATCACTTGGAGCACTTCGTTGAAGGTGATTATATCAAATACAATTCGAATTCGGGCTTTGTCTCGGATATTGCACGTAAAACACCACAGGTATCATCATCTTCTTTGCATCCCTGTTTTGTTTGTCGTAAATGAATTATAATTTCTCAAAAGTTTGAATATAATTCGATCGAAAGGTTCTGTTTGATTATTCCTTATGTATTTTCAGTTTAATGTGGTCAGAATAAAAAATTCCGAATTTGAAAGCGAGGTTTTCCAAGCAATGACCGTAATTGTAATTTTAGGCATTTAGTCATTTCACGTTCGAACGCAGTGGTCATCAACTTATTGTTGTTGACATTCAAGGAGTGGGTGATTTGTATACAGATCCTCAAATTCATACAGTGAGTTATTTTTGTGCCATTAAGTAAGGAACGATTTGTACGTGTAACAGTGTTGTTTGAAGGCTTCTGGTCATGGCTACGGAGATGGAAATCTCGGTACAAAAGGCATGGCACTATTCTTTCATTCGCATATTTGTAACGAGATATGCTTCTCAATGTGTCTGACCGAATTCGATCTTTCGTATAGTGAAGTCGATGCGCTTCGTAAACGTTCCATTTCCAACGAGGTTTTTTCATTGTTCATGTGCTTGATTCATATCAATTTTATGTATCACTTTCTTACTGTTTTCTCTTCTGTTTCACCAGCAACCACTTGCAGTAATCGTAGTTCAACTGTGTATAATATCTAGCATGATTATTGATAGTCAGCTGAAGAAAGGATATTGTGATTGTACGCAGCTTCCACATGTGTACAACTGTATTATATCGATTATTAGGCTGAAGTATGCAAATTGATATTGCAAAAAAATGCTTACACATACGTAATCATTGATTACTGTACTGTTCGCTGTGCTAGGTAAAACTGGACTGTAAGAAGCACGACTGTGAATGTGTGATTAATGTCTGAACAAAGAAACGTGTTGACGCATATTACACAAGTTTTGTTAGAAATTCATTCTGACACAATTTTGCTTTTTTAACAACGTCAGATTTGATTCTCATTGGAATGGGATTAGTTCGAAGGTATGATTATGACCTGAGTGTATGTATAAAGTAACTATTGATATATTGTAGCAATCTGTACTTATTTTAGGATGGGTCAACAAAATTTGAGAATTATGATGCACTGGATGTTTGTGAACCGTTAACGAATGATGATGATGATGATAGTGCAATGGAACGATTACGTTCACGAACTTTCAGTAACAATGGAGGCGTTCGTTCTAGCGGTAAGGAATTATTATCATTTGGTGTGACTGGATATGTCGAAAGATGGCTTATGAATGACTTTAAACTAGCTCTTAAAATTGCAGTCAAGTGTAATTTCATTTGAAAAAATGTTTTCCGAATATTTCATGGGTTCCAGTGACTTATGTTGCAATTATCAGTTTCATTTGCAAACAGCAGAGCGTGGTGTTTGCTGAATGAGAATGAAATTATTTAGTTTCAATGTGTTCATCCGAATGTGTCGACGAATATGCTCCGTTACCACACAATGACGACTGCGTTTGTGAAAGATGTGTTGAAGTTGTTGTTGCAAGAAGGACACGTTATAGAAGTGAAACTGAATCAGCGTCAGCTACCACTGATCCAAACGATGATGAGGTTATGCTTGCAGTCATCTCATTTTCAATTTCACTCAACCTTGTTTGGCAGGGAACCCAGATTGTGGAAGCTTATTATCATGATTACTTCTCATTGAACGCGGCGCCATTTAGTGTTTGAAATTAGTTTTACTCGGCGTGAAGTAGGTACTTGTCGCACACCAATTTTAATCATCAACTGGTCATCTATCGTCTGTTTTCCTTTCAAATTGACATATTTGTTTCTTTATCGCATTTGGTTTTATTTTGTTTATCGGTTTTGATCATATTTCTTTTCTGCTCGCATTCAATAAAGCAGTCGGCTCGTTATTCTTCCAGCCTTTTAAAAAGTATTTTAATCAATTAACGATTAAGTTGTTCCTCCGTTGCAAAGGCGGCTGTAATTTTCAGATGCGAACTGCTCCTCTTGAAAGATGTTTGAGTGTCGATAGCACAAGCAGTTGCTGTAGCTCAAGACTGACACGGGTCGGTGCTTTTGCAGTCAATGTAATGTTTTTTATTCCATTACAGGTCTTATGGTCTACATATACACTAGTCACCTTTTGTATGAAGTCACATTTTTGCCATGCAGATTTGATAGCGTTGTGCAGCACAGAGGCGGTGAACTGATTATGCACTTACAATGATGATTTGCCAGAATGTGAATCGTTAGTTAAAAACACGAAAGAACTGAATTAATTTTGCACTTATACACTTCAGATTTTATTTCTCGGCCCTTTTTGTCGTTGCAATTATGTAATAATTGCTTCTAACCCATAATTCTTCAAGCTCCTCAGTCAGCGAACATTAACCATTATGCTTCTAACGACAGTCAGTATTGTCCTGTTTGCTCCTTACATTATTTTTTCGCTACTTTATTCCTACCAGGCTGATCAACGTATGCTAACCAATGATTGAATTGTTTTGAATATTTGTTTCTGTTATAAATTCCGTCGCTTTTCACATTTTCAAAAGATTTTTTATTAGTTACTAAATCAAAGGCGTTTGTTAAGTTATACCAAAGCCAAATATCATCTTCATTTACGTTTTTGTAACTTTTCTTTCAATGAAAAAATTACCCCTGGAAAAATTACTTATGAAAGCGATACCATCAACGGTTTATTTAGTAACGGCGATCACAAGACGTCTAAAAATTGCATGGAACATTTTTCTATAGTGTAACATTCCATGGAACATCTATTTTCTATAGTGTCGAACCTCTGCTGAACCATAACAGCTACATTAGCACGTGTGCTCATTGTTTGTTCTACTTTTTTAAGATGTATGTGTGCTCATATTTTGTGCTTTGCTTTCAACTGTTTCCAAAGAATACGATAATGGTTCTTTTCAGGAGTCTGAGAAAGAAGCATTCTGGCTGGAAGCGAGGAAACTTTCCCGACCAGCCGGCTTTCTATCGGCCACCGAAATGCAGCAGCTTGCTGACATTTCCAGACAAACTCATACAACTTCTGTGCTTGGCCAGGTTGCTGGCGCTTTCTTTTTATTGTTTTGATGCAAATATCCTTTAGTATGATATCTGAATCAACCAGAGTGTTGTATAACGAAATGAGTGTGCGTTTTTTCAGGTCCACTTAGATCTAGCACGTTATCACGAAGTAGGCCGTTTTCTTCCAAAATCCGTGAGTGCATCCAGAAATGAAAATTTAAAGGTTACAACTGGAAGCGATGGTTCAGCTGCAGGTGAATATTCAATTCATTAATGATCTGGACTTAAGAGAAAACCCATAAATACGTTGCTTGTTGCATCAATTGCTGGAACGCGATTCAGATTTTCGATTTGTTTGATGATGAAACTGATAATCCTCATTGAAGAGGAATCACTGGAGTATGATAAAGAAGCAGCTCTTTATCATCTGGATATGGCTCGACGTTGTGGCGTTCTTGAAGCGATTATCACCACGGCTCAAATAGCCCATGGTAACGATCTGATGTTTATTCAAAGCAAAACTAACCTCTTCTGATTCATTTTTCCATCATGCGATCATTACTATTGGAATTCTGTTTTCGATGTTGATCATATAGGTATATAGACGTTCCAATTAATCGGATTAGATAATTATTTTGAAGCAATTAACTGACGATTTTCATCTGCTTCATCAATTCAGTGAGGAACTTCCATTGGAAATGTGTTCATTTGGAACAGTTCACATCGATACAACAGTTTTATAATCGTTGGTTTTGCGAATATGTGTATTGTTATTAGATGAGGTGTTTAGGTTTACCTCATGAACTTCTCAAGGATATCACGAACACTGATTATTGGGGAGATGACGACTGTGAAGGATTCGGTATTGAACTAATGGAAACGGCTGCTGAAATGGGTGATCGTTCATCGATGTTGTTCGTGGCTGAAAGTTATGAGACTGGTCGAGGGCTTGGAAAGTCAATGTAACGTTTATGTTATTCCCTTATATCTTTTAAACATAGAAGCTGAAATTATTCAGCGTATAAATTCATGAGTGTGATGTCCACTTCTTACTCTGTGAAATTAATCTTGGTACACTACAGATCACCTTATTGGCCTAAGGCTGTAGAATGGTACAGTAGAGCGGTAACGTTTTTGGAGGATTCTGATGACGGGAACGAAGGATCGATGGTGAAGCCAAGATATGAAATTATTCAGAAGATAGCCGAAATGTATAAAGAGGGTTAGCTCGTTTCTCCTCTTTTTTTTGCGGCATTTCTGCCACTTAAGTTTTCATACGTTCACTTAACAGTCTTGCAGTTGTAAGCAATACGTAATACGTTTTTCATAAAATCAATTAGAGTGATAGTATCACATCCCTATCGATGCTAATAGATAATAATAATAATAATAATAATAATGTAGGCGGTTACGGTCTTGAACAGGATTTCACAAAAGCCTATGAATTGTTCACAGAGGCAGCCGAATTAGCAATGGAATCAATGAGAGGGAAACTCGCTAATAAACTCTATGAATTGGCCGAACAATGTGCAGTTTGACTGATCTTTACTGTTATTCTGCATCCCGTTGGCCAATGAATTCTTTGATATTCTCTTAGTTTGCTTTATTTTGTAGAATAGAACGAAACTCAGAAGATGTTCTATCATTTGATTTGAACGTTCAGCATAATCAGTTATGCTAATAACTTTCTGATGCATGTAAATGCTTATTCTTGTCAGCATTGTATTTGTATGTAATACATAAGTTTACTGTCTGTTTAATTGTTCTCAGTTTGTATTGTATTAACACGTTTTATTCAACACGTTTTTATTTTCTGTTGTTTTGGGATGGGATTAATTCAGATTTATTAGCCAGCTCAGCGACGAATAGCAAAAGGCTCACAAACTAGCTAAGATCAGTCTGCTTGAACAGTTGAAAGTACCTAAAAACATCTAGAATCCATTAGTGTTGTAATATTCAACGAAAACAATTATAGTTACCATCATAAGATATGAATTAGATTTGAAAATGCGTGTGACTTCTCTCAGACTTTGTACATCCAGGTCGAATCTGAATGACCGAATAAAGAGTCGTTTTGATTCCATATTCAAAATGAAAATGGCTCTGGTTAACTTAATATTTTTTTTCGGGTGCGTGGCAAAGCAAGGTATACGGTGGTGTCATAAAACACTTCCATTTTTATGAATTATTCATATTTCAGTTTCAGTAAATAACCATTTCATTTCTCGTCTCGCTTCAAGCTTGTGCAGCCTTGTGTAGATAATTTCTTGTACTTTCTTGTGAATATTTTTAATCGGTTTTATTAATCCTGATACGTTTTTTTAAAAATTTATTCATCATTGTTGTTTACATATATATATTTGCTAACTTATGTAAACATTACGGTTCTAATTTAATATCAGTATTGGTAACAGAATTCCTGCAAAATAATTGTCACTTTGAAATATAATATATGAAATCAGTATTCAGTTAATCGTAATTATTTTTTCTGTTGTTATAAGAATAAAATATGATGTGATTATGTTCTTTATGCTGGTGATCAATCTCCGTCTGTCAGTTTCTCATTGATGTTTGTCTATGATTATGTGATGTGCACGCACCTACATACCTTACCTCTATCCAGTGTGTAATTAACATTGATATTGCTTCAGTCGTATGTTGAATACTTAAAGCCATCCGACAATATCATTCATTCATAAAGCATCATTATTCAGTTGTTCTATCACAACGCGGATCTATCGAACGAGAAAGTTGAATACTGCAAGTGATTATTCTAGTCTATTGTGAGAAAAGGCATCATTGAAATGATGACAACTTTTATCACCCACATAGAACATATGTTCAGCATTTAGAATAGGTATTATTTCGAGGCTGAAAGCATCGAATTTTTCACGTTGTTCGTCGAAACGTGATCATAGCAGACGGTTGTTTCGCAAAATTTCATCGGTGATACAAGTGCTAATGCAGTTGGACGCTTTGTGGAGTAGCTGTCACTGATTTAATTGATTTCGTACATATGCTGGCGTTTTATCGCGTTGAATGCATGTTTTATTTCAGTGCTATTGTGATTGGTTTCTATCGATTTCAGTGTCTGGCAAATAGCGGTCGAGCATATCGGCGTGCATCTTTAAAACAGTTCGAACATCTTCGTTCCTGCAAATTACGTGATGGCGTAAAAAATCAAGATTGTCGAGTGAATGTGTGCAAAACGTCGACGAACAAAAAAATAGCCTCAGTGGAAAATTATTGGTGGGGTAGCGTATTGACAACTTGTGAACTGTGATTGTACGTGGGTTGGACCTGAAACATCGGCATGCGAACGTGTTCGAAGTGACCGAAGAGGGAAGTGGGTGCAGACAGTAGCTTCACCCTGAAGGTGTTTTCGATGAATAATCTGCGCTGTTTGGCAATGGAGAACTCATGCTGACACTTTTTCAATTAGATGATTGAAAAATTGTCACTGCGTCACCTATCTTGACAGTGAGCAAACTGTGGGTTATTTATCCAGAGCACTTTCGTGAGAGATCAGGATGAAGCTGCCGACAAGTCCTGACTCACCTCACTTCTGGACTGTCGACGCTTCGGCACGAACTCAGTTCGTAAGTTGTTGAAATCTTTTTAGTGACTTTGTCGGCACTTACGTCATTTGCAGATCGTACTGAGTCGGTACTTTTTAGGGCATCCTTTTACTACAATGATTGCATACTAGGGACGTGAAGCCATTTCATAAACTAACCTTTGATTGGATGTGGCGTCAGTGAAAGGGTCTGCGACCACTTCTGGCAGATTCCGTTCAAATGGTACCTAAAACTTCTTCCTATACCAAACAGCTTCTCTAAATGAGAACACCCAAGAATGGTTTCTTTCGTATCTTCGATTTACGACCCAAAATATCGGGCCGTTTTGTTAGCTTTTGTAAGGGATACGCGTTATTCAATTCGGAAAGGACTGATTGCATCATAATCCACTCTATCATTTATAAGAAGGTAAAGGTTGGAGAAACTTATCTGAATTGAGACTCATAGTTAAAGTTTCACAAGAGAATAATTCAAATTGTGAATAATTACCTCGTTAATGGCTAACTGGTTATAAGCAAGAGATTTATTCGTTAAGGACGCCTCGAGTTCGGCTCTACATTGCTGCAGTTCAATACATTCGTCAAATAGTGTCTGTTCCAGTTCGATCAACTAAAAATTTTAATCTTTTTTATACGCAAATATGCCTATTCTTTTTCGACAAACTTTTCAGCAGTATGTTGTATTTTCAAGAGCTCAGTATGCGGTCTCTTCCCCCCATCCCTCCCATAAAAAAAAGAAAACATCGCCCAAATGTATAATTTATAGACACTATTTGTTTCGAACTGTAAGAGATTGTATGTGCCATGAGTTTATCAAGTTGGGCAGCAACGATAACTGGAATAATACAAAATGAGTTTAAGCATGAATTCATAAAGCTCACTTCACGATACTTAGATTGATATGTTTGTCGTGAAGCTACCATTAATTTTTCGGCATCTTCAACCTGCAACAACAGTTCATCGTTTGCAAAACTCACCTGCTTTTATAACTAAAATTTTTATGATCTCTCTGTTTCAATGCGTATTATAAAATATTATTCAGACCTATCCACACCACCACCCCCTTTGTAAGGTGATCACCCACTCCCTCTGGGTAATAAACTGTACAAAGACATTGACTCGGAGAGGTACACGATTTTGCTACATCAAATGAGTCGTTCTTCGGGGAACCGTTTTGATAATACGCGCTTGCAAGAAGTTTGTAACGGAGCTGCTTGCTCATAGAAATAATGAAGTTGAGTTCATGCTGCTGAAAAAGAACGTCTAATTGCTAGACCCTTCCCCCTGCTCAATAAACAGTCTCTTCGGTTGTCCACATTCCCCTTTTTTTCGGCTCCCCGCCACACCCTCCGCTCCAACTTTTCATTTGCTCCTTAATAACATAGAGCACTTGTTTCAAAGAACCGTTTCAAGATCATAAAAGTGTTAGAAGCCTTCTAAAGTAACGCTTTAACATCATAAAAAGAATGTTACAATTAGAAACTCTTTTGACTTATTCATCAAGAGCACGTTGTTTCAGAAGGATTGTGTGCAGTTACAATTGATGAGAACATATCACTGATGAGAAATTCGTAAGTATTGGTAAATTATCAATAATCATAAAGAATTGAATTAATCACCTGTTTTACTCTCTCTTGCAAGCGTTGTGCCTCCGCCTTGAGACGTGCAATATCGTTGTCTCGTTGAGTGATGAATGCGTTTTTCTCCTCATCAAAGGCTGCTTTTTCAGAGAACATTCTCACTAACAGGTCGTGCTGTTCGTTTACGAAGGCCGTCTAAAAATTGTTTGACTTGTGATCGCTGAATATTTATCGGGAACAAGCAAAGCTTGACAGAAAGAGTGCAATCTTTATCCATATAAAACAGCATCAACATATGCAATTGCTATAAGAAATTATTTCAATATTCGGTAATAAATGTTATAAAATATTCAGACTTTTGCAATATAAGAATCAGTTATGCAGTTGAAGGACTGCGGAGATGAAAAAAAAAATCGACGACCCCATCCCCGACATACCGAAAATTAGTAACGATAAATCTTTCTACAAATAGTTTTGTAGTTTTTGAAAGTATTTGATGTATTGAAACTGGACAACTCCAATGAAACCTCTTGTGCCCCTCTCCCATGAAAAAATAATCTGCATACACCACTGCTGAGACAGTTTGACCTGTTTCAGTCTGATCAGTAATCAACAAATACAAGATACTGATGCAACTTTTCACTAATAGCGAATACACCAACGCAAGTTATTACTGAAGTCAGTATTTATTCGGAACTTTCGATAATTCGGCTCTATGGCATCGTCATGATAAACTGGTGTAGTGCGGAGATCGGGTAATTTCGAAGACCCCATCCCCGATTTTTTTTGAGCCGACCGGATTTTTGGGGTCCCCGGTTGCAAACTTTCGTCCACGATTTTCCTCGTCCCCGCACCACAATAAAATAAACTGATCGGTTCGCGAGATCGACAGAAATGTAAATACTCTCCCACCTAACATAGAATGAGAGATGCCTCCGTACCACCACTTACACCTAAGATAAAGCCAGTCCTAATCAACCTCTCTTTATGTCCAAGACTGCAATCTCCAGATGTGGACCTGGTATGGAGATTGCAGGTTTAGTACTGATAATCAATGCACTGAAGGGAGAAGAGCCATTAGATCACTCAAAAATCGGATCAGCTCCGATTCGATTTTTGAGCGATCTAATGGCTCGAAATATGAATTTCGAGCATGAAAGAACAGATCACACGGCGTACCGAAAGTTAGTTGAGAGAGTGTATGGAACTTGGTAACAGATGTGGCGTTAATAGTAGTGTTGTGCGGGGAGTTCCCGAATCCCCGTCCTCGACCATTTTCGAGCGGCGGTCATTTTCGGGGACTGTCCCCATCCCTGACTTTTTTCTCTCCCCGCACAACACTAGTTAATAGCACTTCATCTTAACACCTTCACTCATCGCACACATTATCTCCAGTACTGTACACATAGATAAAGTCATAAATTAACAATGTAATTAATTTTCTTAAATCAACAATTTAAATGACCCATACAAGATTATGTTTTCGAACTTCAAAATTATTCTCAACCCAGTCTTCTACCTTAATATAATACTTCTTATTCCCGTCATTCATTATATAATTACGTAAACCACATCTCTCATTTCGTTTTCAATTCGTATTTATGTTGTTGTCGATCTCGCGAATCGACAACTTTATAATGATGATGCTGTAAAGGCTAAATGTGGAAAGTTATGAATAAATATTATTTGTGTTGGTGTGTTCCCTGTCAAAAGCAGTTATACCAGTTTCTTAGAAAACAAGATGCGTCTCATAGAAAAGGGATGCGTTCATCAAATATAAAATGAATAAATACTGTTTTCATACCCTTGCTGCTTCTGTTTCAGCTTTGTGTTTCTCGATAACGTTCAATATGAATTTTTGTTCCTCTTTGAATGCATTCTTTTCTGCATTCAAACGATTTCGCTCATCTCGAATCTGCCACTTTTCCTATAGAGAAACATTTATTAAAAATACTGTCAGTGATTCCGGTGCCTCTTGAGGACAATGGTGATTCACCTTCGTTGGAAAGAAGGTCATGTTGGTTGTTTAGAATTTTGATTTCGATAAATAAACAAAAAGTGAATGCTGAAAAATGGCCACTGATCAGCGGAAATTTTGTTCACTGAAGTTCATCGCTGCGTTGTGAATGTAACCTTTAAAATTTCTTCTTCACTGCGCTGAAATGTCGACTGCAATTTGATGTTAAGTTCATCCACCATTTTACGTTCTTCTTGCAGTTTTTCTTGTTCTTTTGCCAGTCTGAATGTAACAACTCGGTCGTTCAAGTGAACTTGTCAATAGTTATCACCCAGTATACAAAAGAATTATTCATAGTCACCATTAGATGTCGCATTTTGGCTGAATGAAATCGATATGAATTGTCGTATTGAAAAGATAAAAATGTTCATGCCAAACCAAAAGCCATAAATAACCGTTCTTCTCTGAGCTTGACATGTTCTTCTTTGATTTGAACGGTTGTTTGTCGATCAGTAAAGCTCTTTTCATTTAACGTTGTCACTTGCGTTGCAATCTGCTTAATCTGCTCTGTTAAATTCTCCACTTCTGTTACGACCAACTCTTGTTTTCTGCAGAAAAACAAACAAACTAAACAAAATGGTGTTGGTTGTATTCATTTAAAGCGAATCGCTTTGTGAACGTAACGAAGAATTCATATTTGATGGAGATTGAACAATGCTCAGTCAACACATGAGATTTCTTCTTTGCTCAGTTCACCAAAAGAACGAATTGAGTGGCAGACCTCGATTCACTTTGTACCACACCCATCGCTTCAAGTTGTCGTTGTAGATTCTGCATTACTCGTTCGCTTGTACTTGTGTATTCGTCGTTTAGACGATCTACGACCCTACTGAAATAAAATTTGTGAGTAATCATCTATGGGAAGATTACGTATGATTTCACTCGGAGCATTTGTTGATGTAAAGTACTTATTGTATTACATAAGAAATAATTTTTCAAATGCATACAATGAGAGTGATTCGATTTTATAGCTGAATTTGATACATTTTTGCTGTTTTCATGAGAGTATTATCAATTCCGATTTGAATGAAAATATTTTAGTTTGGACATGAATTTAATTAGGTTGATGAAGGAAAAAAGCAGAAATTTGAAAGCGAATAATAGTTGAACTAGGCAATCAGAAATAATGAAATGCGTCGCAAGAATAATAGTAAATACCGATGGTTCGCTTCTAATTCGCTGATAGCCTCATTATGTTCTTGTTGCTTCTTAACTAGCTTTTGCTTCCATTCATCAATCAGATCTTCCTCGTCCTCTTTCTTCTTACGCTTCAAATCGTCAATTTCTCGATTCAGTCGATCGATTTCATTTTCTAATCTTCAAAAATCATTTACTGAATACCTGTAGAATGTATGCAAAAATTTATTCAAAAGCTCAGATTGAATGATTGCACTCATTTTTTGAATTCTGAGTCTTTGAATTGCATTCTAAATTATTCTTTGAATGACTGAACCAAATCACATTCTTTTTTAATGAAATATATAAATAAATTAGAGTTGGCGTTAATGCACGATTGATGGAGGAGGAACCGTTGAATTCGATCGTAGCCATGAAAGGATCCGTCTGCAGCTGTTGGTACTGCAGCATTTGGTTGTACTGCAGCAGCATCACCGGTTGTAGTGGCACTGAGCAGAAATGGTAAGTTATCAGCTGATTGTGTGCTGGATGTATGGTGTGGCTGTGATGATTCCAGTAGATTTGGGTTCGTTCGTGACCGCGACATTGCAGAGCGCCTGCTCAATGAACGCTCAAACTGATTTCTAGTAACTAACTCAAGCAACGATCAATGTGATATCCATATAAACATAATTTAACGCTCAATTTTCAGCAGAACGTCACGTAATTTGCTGCTGACTTTAGGTGAACTTATGTGAGTACTTATTAACAAAAATTTAGCACTTCAGCAACTAAAGCCATGTTTATAATGAGCAAAAAAAAATCCTTCTACACACTTTGTGGTAATTTTTTTCAGAATTTGTAGTTCTGAAGGTTCTACTCCTGTGAAAAATTATTTTCGATAGTCATTGGATCAAGTTATTTTTTCGTCAAGTGTAGGTCAGAGAACCTACTTGAATCCAAACAATTTTCACAGTTTATGAATTAAGGCGCCTTAGGCGAGAACAAATTAACTCAGTGGCCTTTCAATCCAATTTTTGGCATCGCAATTTCACACAGGTTGTCTCAAGTCCAAAAGGGCATCATTTTGAGAAATGGACATGTCGTTTTCAGCAGGCATTATTCTTTCGTTCCATCACCATAGTACGCTCACTGCCAGTATGACATTCGTTAAAGTTATGAGTGTTAATCAAGAAACTGCACGGGCTATTTGAACAGATCAGATCAGTCCGTCAGCTGCACTGAATGGTTTTCTTCATTGAAGGTGGTCGCCTCTTTCTGATAACGCGATTAGCAATTAAGAAATAAATCAACTGATTCGATGGGTGACCCACAAATGCACAATTCTAACTCTGACACAGTGCACCATGTTGCTCAATAATGAGGCATGTGCAAATTGTCGGAGTGGATCCGATTCGATTATTCGCGGATGAACAAATGAGTATGCGTTGCGATGCGCATTTTGGTAAGTAATAATAATAATGATAGTAATAATGATAATAATAATAATAATAATAATAATAATAATACTAACTGACCGAAATAATGCGCAAATTGTACGGAAGAACCGTAGGACGTTTCGGCGTTAGAACGCCATCATCAGCCACAATGTTGGAGTTTGTTCCATATCTGTGTCCCAACATTGTGGCTGATAATGGCGTTCTAACGCCGAAACGTCCTACGGTTCTTCCGTACAATTTGCGCATTATTTCGGTCAGTTAGTATTATTATTATTATTATTATTATTACTATCATTATTATGATTCGATTATTATTATTATTATGGTAGATATACAGACCGTTGCAAAGGGCCAAATAAATCGTCAGCGTTAGAGGTGGGCATTGATGGTGTGCCTGCCGCTAGCAGTTCTTGAGCTTGTGTGCGACTGGATGCTGTTGCTCTCCTGAAACTGAATCGGATCTTGCCTCAACTTTTGGATCGTTGCTTTGATTACTGCAGCCAATTAGCCATTATATTAGAAACAATTGTGAGGGGCCTTCTGAACAGTTCAAGTACTGAGATCATATGCAGTAAATTTTGATCGCTGAATAGGTTATGTGGAAGTTTTGCAGACAGACTAAAGTTTTTGTGGCACTTGTTTACCATCAGCAACAGAAAAGGAAAAATGAAATCAGTTCACCTCAGCGGTGGATCACTTGCAAGATTTTTTGCGTTGCTTAACCCAGTGTCAACTTCGTCAACTCTACGTTGTTCATCTTTCTGAACAGTCTGCAGATTGATTTATTTATCTCACTTCAGATTATCAGTTCATGATTTTTCCCCTCATCTGGGCATCTTTTGTGAATCGAGTAATCATTTCTCATTTAGGACAACCAATATCGCCCCCTTCAACTCATATTAGAAATGAACACAAAAATAAATAATGTACAAACGTAAATGTACTCTTTTTGTGGGTGTTGGTGTTGTTTGGTCCAAGAATGAAACGGCTGGCTTTTTATTGGCTGCTGACAATAAATCATTCAGATTTCTTTTCGGACGAGCCGCTTGCTGCAAAAAAAAATTTTTTTTTCACTGCTGCAATAAATGCGTGATGAAAACCAAAAATCACATTGCTCGCTTTTGTTTCATAAAATTGAAGAGTGGAAACAATTTATTAAATATACATTCATTTTCATAGATGAGTACTAAAAACTGAAAGCAGAATGCATATCGTCTTTGTGGTGTCCTTGTGCAAAATACACTCATTAAAGATTCGATCGTATTGAATGTTTTCATTCCAAAAGAGCCGTTGAAGGAGAGCAACTGAATACAAGACAAACTTCTTTATTTTTTGAGAAGAGGTCATCTAGATTGCTAAGTCGTTTCTTTGTTCCTTGCTTCTTTTTTCCTCCGAACAGTTCATCGTCAAGATCGTCGATATCCTGAATATAAATAAATCTTCTTTTCATCGTCAGATCATAAAGCCAATAGTGAAAATTTCATAACATACTTTCCACTGAATGTTGATTGCATGCTGACAAAGGGCAATTTCAATTTTTGGTTGTTCAACACAGGAAGAGAGGCGCGTTTGAATTATTGACTGTATTAGAGTAGAAGGTGTTCTTCTACTGCGATAGTACACTAGTTTTAGCAGTAATACAATAGAACGTCAATCGTTTTTGATATTATAAAAGAATTACACCTCCATTTTAACCGCTCATCCAAAATTCTCACTATTTTCAACGTTGTTCTTGTGAGTACGCCACTGATGGTAGCAACTTCATTTAACAACGAGAATTGAGTTGATTTTATGCTGTTTTATAGCGGAAGTATATGAGATTGAATAGCTTTTGAATTGAATGACTTGATGGTGAGAGTAGAGTGAAGAATGTGAACAAAAATACAACAGAATTTAATTACGCATCTATAGAAAAATGAAATTTGCTGACACAAATGGAAAGCGTATTGATAGGAGCACTTACTCCAAGAAGATTATCAATTCCTTCGGAATCGCTGTCGGCCATTCGATTTTTGATAGTTTGCTTTCTTTGTCCAAATTTTTTTGACAGTGAAAATCACGACGAACGTAATGCTTAAGATTGTAATTTTAGATCTACGTTAATTTCTTTGAATTCAGTTTTGATCCAACTTTTTGCAGACTTTAGATCATTCAATTCAGCTTCCAGAATGGAATTATTCAGTTTCATAAATTCATTTAAGGATGAAGATGTACTAATAAATCAATAGTGTTGAAATATTGGATAAAATTGCAAGAATTCTATAAAATATTGTATGCAGTTTAGTTGCAACAAAATTTTAGACTGGACATGAGCAGAAGAATTTTTTACTTCCACTCATAATTCCATTTTCAATGACTGAATATTCGAAGATCAAAGATTCTGAAATTTCGCTTAATTGAAACAAAGCAAACGCTCATTAAACATGTCCAAATCGTGTCTAGAATGAGGTGAATGAATATGAAATGAGCGCTTCATGCGAACCAATCAGCCAACTCGATATTGCTATTTGTAACTATGGTAACGTCGTAATTCAAGATAATATGCGAATTCGAACGTGGTATATATTTACATATGTGCATGCATATGTTGCCCTATTACTTTATTTAGTGGTCGTTTGTTCGCCGAAAGTTTTCGAAGTATAGAACAATAAAAACGATTGAACAAATTTCGCGACACATTGCCAGTTATTACCTGGATTACCTGGATTGGCCAGGCTATCAAACGTTTGTAACATTGCTGGCCACAATGCGTTTCCATTCGGTCCTTGATTTTGCTTTCCTTTGCCAGGTGTTACCCAATTTCTTTGTAATATCGTCTTTCCATCTTATTGGAGGTCTCCCGAGTGGTCTTTTTATTTCTCTTGGGTACCACTCTGCAACTGCTCGAGTCCATCTGCCATCATTCATTCTTGCTACGTGGCCTGCCCAACGTAGCTTTCTTTTCCTGTACTCTGCGATCACATTGCCAGTTATAATTAGAATTAATTTTATAATATGGATCTGCAGATTCGTGTAGAATATCAGTTACTAAATTTGATTGTTTCGCACAAAAAAACAAAACTAGCAACCGTCGTTCTGTCTGGAATCGATTTCTTTTAAGTGTTTATTCATCCTCAAATGAGATGAGTCACTGCCAGAATGTTTATTATAAACGTTATGATAAAATGAAATGCTCCAACAAGTTGACGGCATCCAAATTCATCAAATCGAGATCATCCTCTGAGCAAGCAATATCAGTGAATCATCCGTGAACGCAGGGCATCGATTCACACAAATTGTTCGGTCATGTTTTTGTGTGCAAAAGAGATGTCACATTTGTTTGCTAATGAATTTATTTTCATTTTAAGGTTTATGATTATTATGACAATTAACATTCTAATGGTGTAAATGAAAATTTCACACTCGGTATATGATCAATGAGCAATTATGAATATCTTCTATAATATGGAACGCAATCATTACATTAATATTAACAACTGTTGCTTATTTCTATATATATATATATATATATATATATATATATATATATATATATATATATATATATATATATGAATACAGTGTATTTGTATATATATACAAATACACTGTATTCATTTCCTTGGGCATGGATTCAATCAGAAGCGGACTGAACTAAAAAGGTTTAATATTTTTCAACAACATGGGCATGGATTCAATCCTATATATATATATATATATATATATATATATATATATATATATATATATATATATATATATATATATATATGTATATATATATATATATATATATATATATATATATATAACCAGAAACAAACAATATTATCATTACAAAGATGTAAAACATAATTAAGGATAAATAAATTCAATTCTTTCATCGGTATAACATGAATATGATTCTTAAATGAAACTATATAAATATTACTATAGATAATCTCATGATTAGTACAGTGAGCGATTAAACAAACAGAACCGGGAATGTTGCGAAGAGAACACGATACCTTCAACGATTCGATTTTGATGTTCTCAAAATTCCAACCAATTGTAAGCTATTCACAGTATTAAAATGAGTAGTGCTCATATTTCACGTAAAATCGACGGACGAATTTGATCTAATTAATCTCACAGCGCACATAAGAAACAAATACACTGTATTCATTTCCTTGGGCATGGATTCAATCAGAAGCGGACTGAACTAAAAAGGTTTAATTTTCATACTGAATTGTCTACTTTTTATCCCATCCAGAAAAAGCAATCCACATACAATCGCCTACTCAAACAAACCAACGCAAATGATTAATTGGATTGCACTGACGTAAATTCATATCCAAACAACGAATTCTTATTAGACTCCGTTTGAAAGTTTCTGAGGAACATCAGTACGATTCAAGTTGACTCCGAATCGCAGTACTCGTCTTACTTCACATCAGTAATATTTTTCAACAACCGTAAATCGCCTGCACAACCTAGCAAGATATATTCGAAAAATAAATTTCATACATACAATAGTCTGTTATTATTGTGAAAAATAAATATTCAATATTTATATTTGTTTATGTAAAGTGGTGTACACAAATAGCATAAAACTTCTTCGGTCCGCACTTTTATTGATAAAGGTTATTTCGTTTACTTCCTTTACCAAGCCATATCCCACTGGACGTATCGAAGAAAGTTCTTTCATGCACCACTTAACATAAGAATCGTACATTAATTTTTCGACGAACAGGCGTTTATCGAACACTACGGCACTTCGATGATGAATGGCTTATTATCGCGAGGACATTCACTCAATTTTTCTTCGAAAATGATGTTTTTTTTTGAAGGATAAGACGGATTAAAGCAGCAAGTGAAGACGCATGTGTGGTTGAGGACACCAGAAATAGAGGGATGACATCAAAGCTGATAAAATTTGAAATGACTGCGACAGTGATCAAGCCATTCATTAATTTGAACATCAAAATATTTATACTTGATTAAATGGATAGATTAAGTCTTTGGAACTAAGGCTGTCAAATATGTACGAGCAATGCAAAACGTAATCAAACGATATCAGAAAACAGCCATGCACATTCGTAATCTACTTGACGTAAATGCGACAGATACTTACTTGAATGCTTAGAGCGGGGTTTATCAACCGGGGTGCTCGTACCCCAACGGGTGCGACATCGCATTCCAGGAGGTGCGAAAAGGAGTTTCATTTTTATATATTAAGTTTTTTTATTTTATATAGGCAAGGTGGACTTTAACGCAGATATTTTTGAGAAGGCCAGAACATATTCTAACGGTACACACTTATCTACACAACAGATACTCACCGTAGTGGATGAGAGATACACAGTGGATGTTGTGAGAAGCGCGAGGTCATTTCAGCTGCTGTTGTAGGGAGTGCAAAAACACCTTGAAATTTTCTAGGAGGTGCAGGGGTGAGGAAAGGTTGAGAACCACCGACTTAGAGTTAAGATAGTCATCAATATATAACTTTTCACTGAATACACAGGAACACCTTTTTTTTCCATTTTAAAACTGTATGATCACATGTAAAAACTAGTGTATAGCTGCTGTTCCAGTCTTTTATGTACAATAAGATCAAAGATAACAAGTAATAATTGAAATAGAATTGTATAGCACATAATTGAAAGAAGTGCGATTCGATATCATCAGTGTTACGATGGTTGAAGAAGAAACAAGATAAGGATTGATGTTCTTCGAGAGAGTGCACAATAAGAACTACAGTGAGCACTTAGGGCAAATCGAGGGCCAGATATTGGTTTATGATTCTCTTTAGAGCGCTCCAAACAACTGTCCTTTATATTGAATAGTTTAAAAATATACAGTTATCGTGTATTGCTAACAAAATTGACAATGAGTGTAAAAGTTCGGTGCATTTATGTGAATTGATTATGAAGTTTGACCAAAATTGAGATCAGCTATTAAACGTACGCATAAAACTAAACAATGTCGGTCGGCTGTAACGTCCACAGCAAACAAAAGTTGTCGTCAGAAGCATAGCTGTTCGTTGATAGTGGCACGTCTTCATTTCAGTAACGCCTCTCTCAATTCTGGTCACATTTATCAAAATTTCGCTATTGACTAACTACTCAGATTTGTGACACCAATTGACTGAAGTTCAGAAGCTGTTGATTCAGCCATTCTGTTGAAAGACTGTTGCGACTTAAGCATGAACGTTGTACTTGGCGTGGATCCTAGGCATTTCTGTGCCTGCAAACCAAATTATCTTCATTTTAACAGAATGTACTGGGAATTAGCTGAGATCCACCAGACATATCTGGCCGCTGCTTGAAATACAAGAAAACTACAAGAAAACTCATAATTCCCTTCTAACTCCTTCATCGTCTTCACTGTGGAATGAATTACGTATGGTTTGTTTCAATTGACATTGCAAACTTTGAAACAGTATGTTGTGGATAAGTTCCACGTCTCAATCTAGTTATGTTTTATAGGTAACCTAAAAAAGTTCCTCTTAACCAAAGTACCGGTCTGAAACGAAACCCTAAAAGTAATCTACGTCTGAGTCTCAGCCTTATTCAAGCGGAATGCCTCCGAGTAATTACTGCATGTTTCCGAAAGGCTATATGGCTATCGTAGGCCTCATTTTCGAAGCGATGTGGAAATTGCAGATGTGTCGATGCTTTATTTACATATACTGATTGTCCACTCTAAAATATTACAGTTTTCCTTCACTAAAATAATGAAAAGTTTATAAACGCCTAAAAAATTCTCCTGCAGCTATTTGTTTGTGGTGTTGAATAGCTGTGAGTAATCTGTAACTTACAATAAGTATCAGAAATAGTGCACTTTAAAATGAGATGCCTTCGACTATTCAAATTTGTGAACAACGAACAGAATTGAGCGAAGGAAGAAGAGTTACCACTATCTATCAATTGAACGAAAGAATAATGAAGCAACGGAAGAACATACCGCTGGTATATCCATTTCAACCTTCCATATTTTGAACTTTCTTATGAACCAAACGACTGGTACTGGCGCCATTGCGAAAGCAACCATCGAAAATGCGATGAAAAGTGCCCATGGTGGATACGGTGTTGCTACTTGACGAGCCTTAAACAACAAATGCTTTTTGCGGCTGGTTTACCACATTTATTCTCAGTTAACAAGCTTCAAAACGTATGCTTTAAAAGGTACTCTCATTTAACAGATTAAATTATGTAAAATTTTTCCAAATAAATTCACACAAATTCGTCAACTTTGTCAAAGGTAAACATTTACAAAAATGAAAATTGATGAGTGTATGCACATGATAGATACAAGTAAGATGGTAGTATACACGAGTGAAATAATGGGGCAACAACTAACTTGCTCTTTGTTATAGGCGAAATAAGTGGGCAACTTTTTGAACGATTGGGCGAGGGATGCAAAGAAGAGAACAAACATGAACACAGGCGAAATGAAGCGCCATGTAATAGTCCAAAATTTAGATACACTTTGATCAGTCATAAATTCCAGATCTCGTACGAAACTATAAATATAAGTAACGCTATCGTTAAGATCATCTGCATGACGTGCTGACAGATATGTTAAAGATTCGAAAGTACAGATGCGTTGGTCGTAATTGAAAATATGCGATAAACATTCTATATACCAGTGGTTGGTGGGAGGTGGGGGGCGTGATGGGGAGCGCTTTTTTGAAAAGAATTCAAGGGTATTGAAGGTGGCTTTGAGTAGATTGGTAAATTATTATCAACTGATTTTTCTTCAAACATTCTCGATGATTTTCGACAATATTTGTGGAAATGTTTGTTCGGTCACAACGAAGTGATGACGAATTCCTAACAGTAAGAGCAAACTTCTTGATCATTGAATTAATCTTTCGATTTCCGTCCGATGTATTGTTAAGCAGTGATCAAATTGGTGAAGAGAGTAAAGGGATTGACATCACATAGATTGTTGCATGTGGAGAACAGGGGCCTACTATAAGGCCAAGGGAGGACACGAAGCGGGATAAGGTGAAAACTACTGCTGTAGACGAAAAACAAACAGATTACCGTCTCCATCCGTAAACATAAATGACCGCGAACACTTCGAAGAAAGCCACTGCCATTAGTGCATATGAGCCCGCGAAGTGATCGAATAGGGAAACCCAAAACTGAAAGGAATCGTTTCTTTTTTTTATGAATCGTTAAGTCTTGCATGAACTTAAACAAAAATCTCACAGGAAAAGTCACAAAAAAGTTTCATTAATGCACAGCTTTACAACTTTCTAAATGCTTTACAACATTTTTGTTTTGTGTATCGTGGAATGCACGATTGTACTATTGAATACACTATTGAAATGAGTACAGTTATTGTTCCAACACAACGAATCTTATATAGCAAAATAACAAAAACAAAAAACGATCGCGAAACAATCACGAAACTTTATCATACGGAAAGCTGATTTATGTTGACGAACTGTTTTTTCAAAACACATTTTCCAAAAAAAAAATTACTGCGCCTTCAATGGCAAAGCAATTTATTCATTCAATTTCAAAAGTATTGAAGCGTGAGATTTTTTGATAATTTAAGACAAAAGACTTTGCGGAATGATTATTCGAACATTCAACTGAAAGAATATGACATTTCTACCTGTCCAGCATGCGTTGTGAAAACAAGCCCGACAACGCACGCCACTGAGCAGAGGACAGCCGTGAAGACAGGTTTTTTGAGTGTTATAAGATTGCTGTCATTAAGCGATGTGATTACTCCTTCGAGAGTGCCGAACATGGAACCAAGACCAAGCATGAGAAGCATCAAGAAGAACATCACTGCCCACACCGGTGGAAACGGAAACTGTAGTATGGCTTCAGTGAACACGACGAACGCAAGACCCGTACCCTCAGCTGCCTTAAAATTTTTCCGTTTAATCTCTCAACATACTTTGCGACAATTCTGGTCTTCCATGTATTTCGAAGCGAAGTCGCGCTTGCTTCGTTCATGTTTCATTCACCATCGAGAAAGATGGTCATATATTACATACATTTTGATGTGAACGCTAACTTTACTTATCGATTGTGAGCAAGTACAGATCTGGAACTTTTTTAAAATCATACTAGCATTTCTCTAGATATCAGATGAATCAGACAACTTTCATAATAGTATCTCATATTCACTGTTCCAACATTCAGAATGTAAGTAAACAAAATAAATAATTTTATCGATTCATTTACACAAAAAATTCAATTCCGATAATGGCAATTTCTGTTGCTATATGCTCAAATTCCCTTCTCAGGAGAGTTCAACAGTTTAATAGAATTCAACATACAGTTTAAAATTCTCAACAACCTGGGAGATAATTTCATGAAAATCACAATGTTGCGTATGATTCGCAAGTCGACTAAATTCAGTCATATGAAAATTGTTTTGCATCCATTGAATCCATTCATCATCCGTTATATTTCCTTTGATCTCGCCTAGGTTTGCGAATCGACCAGGATAGAATTCGAGGATCATTTCCATATCTCTTCAATTTATTAATGGATAAACAGAACAGAAAATGTAACATGAGCTACTAATGTAAACTAAACTAGTTAGTGAGTGCAAATAACGAGAGGTATCCAATCCGTGCATTCAATTAGTGATTTCATTTCAATAAACCATACGAATCAAGCACTGCAAAAAGCAATTACCTGTCCAAACAAGTGTGATAATTAGTGTTACCCATGTATCCCAAAACACAAAAAACTACAAGAGCCGTATAGAGTGATGTGAGCAAATTACAAAACGACAATACAACACAATCTTTTTTGCAGTTATTCTTCATTGGATTATATGACGCAAACGCTATCAACCCTGAAAAACAACCATTCATCAAATAATTTTTTTCAAGTGAATATTCACATGCAGTGATATATTTCGCTCGAAAGTTGATCACTTCCTTAATATACCATAAGATGCTGCTATTTCCACGCAACGTTAGCGCATTTTGATGAGCTACATACGAAGGATAGAATTCGAAAATTTCTGTAAGATTTCATTATCAGGTATTGTATTGAGATTCGATATGATTTTACCGCCGAATCCAAGTCCCATACTGTAAAAAACTTGAGTGGCCGCTTCCAACCATACATTTGGATCCACGAGCCGAGTCAACTAAAATAGTTGACAGCTACTGATGCGACAAGAAAATGGCATTTTATTGACTGTCTCAAACAACATAACGAGTGCGACCTCAGTAAAAATACTTTTGTATGGAAATCGAAATCACTTTCATTCACTCGCCTGATCGGCAATGACAGGAGCTGACAAATGTTGATGAAGAAGTTGAATTGATAAAAATGAAAGTGCGAAATTAAGAACTACTAAAAAATTACCAAATCCTCAAACAAATCAACTTACATCTGGAGTGAGCATATATTTCAGACCACGTGTCGCACCATCCAACATAATTGATCGTATAAGAAAGATTGTTGTTACTAAATAGGGAAACGTTGCAGTTATGTACATTACCTGCAATTAACTAGTGATTTTATCGAATAATCTTAGATTCGTTTCAGTATTCTTCCAATTGCAATCGCCTACATTTCAAAGCTGAAGAGGGAGCGAAACATTGGACAGATTCAAAAAGTGGCCATCGAAAAAGGTAACAAAAAAACGGCACATTACTGTTTTCTTACCTTTCCACTGCTCTTAATGCCACGCATTACACACAGATATATGAGAAACCACGCAACCACTAACGAGATTGTTACGTGGTAAACAAACCCCTCAAACTCACCGATCGATCTGTAAAAAGGTGTACGAAATGTAACAAGCCATTGTTCTCTTGAATGAATTCGCACAGAGATAATGATAGAAGTGTTAGTCGATAATTTAAGAAAATGTTGTCGAAAGAGGTTTAACTGACTCGCTCGTTTCTGTCGCTTGTCGATTCCAAAAGAAACTTGGCTTAGATTTAGCCAGGGCACACTCTCTTACAATGGTGCCATTCTCAACAGGACACGTCTGCAAAGAGCTGATATTAAGAAGCAAAAATTCGCGAGATATTTTGAAAATGAATTTGTTTATAATTTCATGAACGTCGAATGAGGAAAATTTGAATAGCTAGAATATTGTAAAACTGAATGATGTGATAAATGGAATGATAATATTGACTAAAGACGTTAAATAAAATTTGACTTACGCTCCAAGGCAACTCTGATGTAAATGAATTGAACAAGTAATAAATACACCATGTGATAATGACATTGTAATAGAGTGCTACAAGGAATGAGACAATTGCTGCTGAAACCCCAACTCCTGAAGAAACTTCATTTGTGGCATACAGTGTACTTCAAGAAACGATAATATCAAGGTACCTTTTATATCTGCTTCATTTCGAAATCATTATTCAATATTTTACATGTCCTTCAGATTCATAAATTTTTTGACAAAAAACAATTATTAGTTCCATCAGTAGAAATGAAAAAAGATAAGTGTAAAATTTGAAACAGACCTCCAAGGTAAGGATGGATTGCATTCCAAACGCCTACAGGACCGGTTTGTAATCTTTGTCCAATTCCCAATTCAATAAGGAACAACGGCATTCCTTCGACCACCATCATAATAATATACGGTACCAGAAATGCTCCTAAACAACAGTTTTATTCCGTTAGCGTCACTGATCTTACACCAATTCAGATAACTCAAAAAAACCTGACAAAAATAAATTTTCGACTAGGATAGAAAAATTCACTATTCCATATAAGAATCCGAAGGAGGACAAATAGAAGAACATTGAAATAGAATTATACAAAATGGCGCACACAATACCTCCGCCATTCTTCTGACATAAGTATGGAAATCGCCAAACATTGCCCAGTCCAACAGCATATGAGATCACACCCATGCAGAATTGCATCTTGTTATCCCAACCCTCTCGTTTATCCTCATTGGCGAGAACTTCACGATATTCAGTGAATAGGTCGCCATTTAGTTTATCAACCTCACCCGAATCACTAAAAAAACCATATGAATTATTTACATCAAATGCAGCCGACGTTCGAGTATTCTCTCATCAGACACACCTTAATGATAGGTCAAAGTCATGGCTATAAGCAAGCTTATTATCGTATTCAATAACACTCCTGCAAATCGTCCAATAATCGGCTACAGATAAGTAGCACCGAACTCAACTGAATTAACTCGGTAAAAAGCTTCGTCTAAGACATAGGCAATCATGGCAAAAATAACAGCTAAGTGGTAAGACCACAGTCAAAAAATAACTGACTTCAACATGCACAAACCTCTGCTCGATGCCAACAGATTCTTGACTGAAGGTAACTCTCGAACTCAGTTTCGTTTCATCATCGTCTATTTCTTTCCCAGAAGCATTATGGGTGGTCTTGCTGGGCACCCGCAAGAAGTTTTCCGTAGAGCTCATATGATGGAGAATATATATGTATACATATATATACGAACAATGCGAATGTATTCGAAGTTGAAGTTAGGTTTAAAAAAAACACAAAATTAATGCAGAATAAATATTGCTACCAGTTAGTTGAGACACGGATAAGATCCTGGAATGAATTTAATGTGATCATCAAAACGAGTACATTCAATGATGCGATTCAATTCATTTTATTATCACGAAGTAGAAAAAATCATGAACGATACAATCATTCAACTAAGTTTATTTGAAAGTAGAACAAGAATCATTTGTTCCCTTCGAACAGCTGAAAATTTTCCGAAATCCATGTAGGAATTCTTTCAGTGGATCATTGCGGGCAACGTTAGCCTTAGTTGCAAGTGTATAATCGCGCTTCAAATACATATTCGCTGAATACTATTATGCGGAAGCATTACTTTCCTGAACGTTTATAGTTGCTACTCGCAAGCGCTCAAAAGCTCACCGAATCACCTCTCATCATCTTGAATGAACAACTTTAAAATTGGAAGCGTAGTGGATAAAATAGAGCCTTAGGAAGATAATGACGATGCGAGAGAAGTTGATGTATGATAACGTTATCTGTAGAAAGCACGTCATATCTGTTCAACTTTTACATACGCCCACCCTTTCAAACTTAAGAGCAAAAAAGAGTGTCAGATCTTGATCTTATACCGAAACACTGGTAACAAACAACGATCATCGTACACGTTATCAGCAAACAGAGTGATCGCTGCAATAATGATCAGTCAACAATGTACTGCTACATAAAAAGCGAAAAAAAATCAGCTTCCATTGTGACGTTTGATTTGAATTTTGCACTCTGTTTAACCTTTAATCCGTAATTCGACAAGTCACAACCTCAAAACCTGAAAAAAAACATATGATTCTTCGACGAACATAACCTTTTCATGATAAATTTCAGCCCTTCTACATTGAACTCTAATGATCCCATAGCTGTTTGCTATCGCAGACTTGTATGAACAGAAATAATGCATGCACTTCCATAGGTGATTTATAGCTTCGTTGGTGCGTAACAAATTGGAAATGATTATAACTGATATGTCGAGCAAACTTCAAAACTTATTGGTCAATTGCGCACAATGAACAAATCTGTGTTAGTTGAATTGACACAATCAGAAATTTCTAACGTGATTTTGCAAACGTATCCAAAGTTTACCTTTACTCTCTACACTTTCCACTTATTATAAAGCACTGCAACATCGAGCAAGTAGGTGTTCATCAGAATTTGATACGAAATAAGCAAAATTTGGCGCGATGAGAGTATTCTTGCAAAAACAGCAAAACGATATTAAAAACAATATAAGCTGAAACTCCGATGAACTGCAATTATAACAGGAGAATAGTAATCACTAAAATGATGACTGTATACCATCTTGTCTCAAATAATTTCTACAACTCAGTGATTTCTCTCTCCCAGTGAAGCCTCTTCCCGAATAGAATTTCGTTCACTCTTATACTCAATTCGTGCAAGAATCCGTGATTTTCTGCCGAGAATGAGCTTGAAACAGTTCTCCAAGCTGATTTGAAATAAATTAACTAATCAGTATCTTTATTTGCGTGTTTCTTGTGTCCAGCGGTCTCTTCATCGTTCGTAAAGATTTGAGTGACATTTCTCCCTTCACAACCTTCAATATAACCCTCCTCGAGAGAGGTGGAAAATACACCTGTTGGTTCAAGAGAAACTGTGCTGATAGTTATTATTATCACTGCCATCGGAGGCAATCGAACCATTCGGAGTTAATGAATGATACAAATATCAGCGAATGGAATGTACACGTCTATATTTACGTTTCTACATTCAAATGAATGGAGCCAGTGACGTAATTACGTCTTAGAAAAAGACAATTATGTCTTAAATTATGCCTTCGTAATTATTATGTCTTTTCTTAAACCGGAAACGAAAACAAGTAGAAGCCTGTGAACAATTAGATGAATATTCGACAGAAGTGTACAACTTAACAAATAAACTATCATTTTATGCTGCTGAAACATTTGTTTCGTTCCGTTCGAAGTGCTGAATACATACGAATTTACAACCCTCAAAGAAATTTCATTTTTACATGCCTCAGCTTAGGCGTAAAAATTTTTTTCTTCCCATAAGGCATTTGAGTTTCTCTTGCAATGAGCCAATGTAGAAAGGCATATATAATATATTAATGCATCGACTTGATTATGCTAACTCACAAGAAAATTGGTTGTTTAAGGTCAAACAGCGATTACTGTTCACTATGAGACCATCGAAACTGAGCCCTCTACAGGTCCCCTTTATTTGACAAATTTGTCTATGCAAAGAATTCAAATTCAGCAATGATTTTGCACGGAAGTAGAATCGTTCTTTGTGCTCTTCAGACGTCCAAATACAGTACGCACACTAGTACACTGCTATCCCATCTTGTGCTACCATCAAATCGATTTACATGCTCGCTTATATTTCGATATTACTTATATCGGCTTTTCACGCTAACTACGATTGATTCATTGTTCAATATTTTGCACAATTTTGGTTTCTGACATGGAAATGGAAGAAATTTTTTTCAAATACCAAGAGAAAAAAGAACAAGTTGAACTGATAGACAAGAAAAACGCTAGTAGAAGGTCTACACTAACTTATTCGTTTAGTCTGGAAAAAAGATGAGGTTGAAGAATAGAATGGTGATTAATAAAACTACAATAATCAATCATAGGCTTTGTCAACGAACAATTATGCACAAAATGAACACAGTTTGAATTAATGTACATTTGCATTTTGAAATAGTCTATGAAAAAACCCTCCTCACGACATTTCCATTTAATTATTAATCTATGAAGTGTTCACTCCAAATTTTGCAGTAAGCTACCATTGTTTCATCATACATTGGTCTCTTTAATCGCTTCTAAATTTCCCGGTTCATCATTTGTTTGCTAGTGTTTTTCTTCAACTAACAAATTCAATCTGTGAACAGAACGCGAAACTTTTTATTATAAACAAGCTTAACGATTAGAACAAAAAAAAGAGATTCGTATTCGTAGCTTATCTGATTTGACTTATTCATGCACTTTTTGAGTGAATTCAGAGGATCATTTATTGATGAAATAGAACTAAATAACGCTTTGTTGAACATGTTTGCTCCATAGAAGTGTTGATTGCGATAGTTCGATAGTGTGCAGTAATAAGTCAAATCGCTCTAAAGCTTTGACGAACAACAGTTTGGAAAAGAAGAGCGTGAAAACGTCAGTTTTAAACTGAAATTTGTACTAATCTCATTCAATGATGTAAATACATGACCGCTCACTAAACCAGCGTTATTCGTGGCAGTGTATGTATGCAAATATATATTGAATTGAACGAAAATGGTCCTTATGATTGTTATCACATAGAATTTTGCATGGAATTACATTTAACGGTTTCTTTATTCGTAAAGTATCATCAGAAGAAATTTACGGCCTCAATCTGATTAAATTTAGCTGTTGCATATGGATTAGTTCCGAGATTTTAGTAAAACCACTAGAAAAAAAATTTTTTAAATATCATTTTATGAGGGACAATGAGAAAAAGAATTCTTCAGAGGATGAGGATATGAAAGCACGCTAGAGCAGTTGACCACTTTCATTCGTACTTACAATTAGTGATCTGCGTCACTGACAACTGAAGGTGTCGAATATATGAAACTTTTACGATGAATGATTGAGTACAAAGTGATATTATTTAAGCATTTGGTAGTGAAACGGCGTAAGAGATGAAAATCAGTTACGAGATCAGAGTCGCTCACACAAGCAAAAAGCGATAGACAGTCAACTGCTGATTGCAAGCTGCAATGAATCTTGAACGATAAAACTTCACTTGATGGAAAACAGATGCATTGTGAAGTTGTGCATGAATCACACATCTATCTCTAAACGCGAATCACCTATTCAGGTATACAATAGTGGAGTAGCGCTGGCAAGATGCAACTAGATGCCATATAAGACATAAGAATGAAGGATTTTGCTGAAGCTAATGAAACTGATAATGAAGCATTCGCTGGTTTATTTCTGTTAGAAGAAACACATGAGCGCATAATGGTTCAGCGAGTAAATTGCGATTTGGAATGCAGGCAGACGACCGTTTTATTTGACGTTCGTAAGAGAAAAGAAAAATGGCCAACATTTACGTATGTTCAGCTGCAATTGCGACAGAGTAATCCATATTCATATAACTTTCAAACAAATACACAATATCGATGCTACTATGTCGCTATCAACCGAATTTTAAAACTTCATCTGATCACAAATTAGAATGAGCAAGTTGTGTTTATCTCAAGCCGAAACCTTGACGTGATTCTAAGCGCAATCTACATATATCCAAATCTGGTAAATCAATGTATTAGATTCTTCCCACACTCATTATAAAAAGTATCGTCGAAGCATGCCTAATATTATATTTAGATTTTCCTTCCGAACTGACATTCAATTACACTGTAAACGGTGTAAGATTCGAGTAGAATGATCTTCATCAGGAACTGTCGACGACTATTACTGAACGGAAGAGGATGTTTGTTTAGTAGCCCGAATGAACTGATATGATCGTTATCAATTCACTGATATGACTTTCTACATTCTTGACTAACTCTTTTCATTTCGGCTAGCTGCACTGATAAAATGAGATGTTCAATATCTCGCTTCTAGAAATTCTTATCAGAAACTGATTAGGTCAGTGCAATTTTGTGGCAACAACATAAAATTGCTTCAGGCAAGAGAGCCAATTAGTTCTTTCGAATGTTTCTTAAAATGAATTACACACAATTCGCAAACGACATCAACTGAATCGACATGCTCAAAGTGTTTCATATACGTATCAAGCTGGCTGGAAACTACCACTCAGAATAGCGCTGGTAACTCGTGGCATCAGAAAGAACGAAGCAAAATCGCTTGAATCAAATCTGGTGGGCAAAAGAACGCTACTGATGCTAACCATACTCCTCAAATGAAAATCTTTGCGAAGCATCATACAACTGCCCGCGGATAAAGCGCTGTCCAAACATTACTTCGCCCACTCATAATTTTATTCATTTTTCGTTGAAACTACTATCCCCACTGGATTGTAACTCACTTCTAATGGCAATGCTTTTGCATCAGTTTTCATTGCATAATATATCGCATGATGCAGCTCTGTAGACGAATGAGGTCATTAAAAGCAAAGAAGCGCGAATAATTGAGGGGAACGAAGAAATAATTCGAACTCCACTTGAGCAAATGCAGTCAATTATAAGTCAGCTTCAATTGAGGCGAGATGTAAGTGAAAAAAAAAGTTCAGTTGAATGGCACCTCAATCATAAACAAGAAAAAGAGCGCCCGAAAAGTGTCACAAGAGCATCGAACTAGACAAATCAATCGAACATGTATACTCACAATAGCTCACCAAAAGATGCTATCCTCTTGGTTTTGTTCTGATAGCACGAAATCATTGTTGTGATGTTCATGGCAAACAATTACTTGCACAACTCAATCAGCACATGGCTGTTACTTGGATTTAATGAACGTGATCCAGAAACAAATAACTCACTAGACAATCGATCTAAGTGCTGTGTGAATGAAAGGATCTTGAAAATTTTCAGCTGCCGATCTTCATATGTTTGAAAATATTAGCTTGCTGAAAATGAAAAACATGTTGGAAAGAAAAAAGACAAGTTGAAAAGTAGGAATTGGTCGTTTAGGGACGGGGTAGATGTTCACTAGAAAAGAACACATCACTGAGGGTAGTTTCAACTTACATTCGAATATGTTTGCATTGTCCATTGGTTTACAATTTTCACATAGTGTGAATGCTGAATATGATGTCAATTCATATTGTCACAAAATGTGATGAGAATATTTGCAGTCGAAATTATGAATAATACAACTGAGAGTAATCATATTGGTATCATTATAGCTGCTTTAACAATCCATACAAATATAATAAAAATTTCAAGAAATGGTAATGGGATAAAAGCAGGCTTTTATATTTTCAATCCACAAGACAGCGTGTGACAATTTTTGATCCATTCCTCGCATGCAAGAATTCAACATACTTACCGGTAGATTGTGACCACAACAGTCGTCTCCAGTTGACATGCATGAATTTTTGGCGAATAGGAAAAGCAAACGCATGTCAGCATTAAACACCCAGCAAAGTTTACTACTAATGGAAGTGTGTTCGTCGCTTGAGGTGAACACGTCAAAATAAAGGCACAAAGATGGGCAATTCAAGTACTAAAGCTTACAACAATAAACGGAAGGCAAATGGGGTGAAGATGAGATTAAGCACTAGCAGTCAGTATCATTGAAGTGGATCAGTGGTGTTGATTTTGAGTGTGTGGACGTGAACGATGACATAAGATTATTGTAATAACTTCATTCATTGCTAGTAAGACAGCTGTATTATCAAACAACAATGTACTTGGATTGGATTGTTATACAAATATGCCGCATCATAGGAAAGCGTAAACAGCACCTTGACAAACAAATAACACAAAGTTTTTCATTTAGAAAAGTGCTCATCTCATTTCGCTGTTAGATCCATACAAGATAAACGGATGTGTTTGCTGCAGAGGTATTTTTGAATTGGCCGATCGCACGTATAAGTCACATGCTTGCTCATTGAGATAACTAGATGAGCTATTTTAATGACAACACCTGAAATCTCAGTAACATCCGTTGATTTTAATGAGGAGAATGGAACAATACTAATTATGATAATATGCTTGTTAAGTGAGCAAGTTAATTTGTTTCGAGGTTTTCGAGTGAATTTCTGAATAAGTTGTGCGCGCACTTCCAGTTGTTTTTCAAAAGTTTAATGCCTTTTTTAATAATGAACGTCAATGAGTTGTGCTAAGAGAATTGATTAATGAACGAATAAATTTCATGAGTTGTTTTTGAAACAAAACAAAAAGGTGAGAAAATGATGTATTCTTAAAGTATATCTCAGCAATTATATCGTATTTCTTGACAACGAATGAGCAAAAACCAGTGAATTTGTCGAACATAATTAATAGCCAATTGATGAACAACAGTGGGAACACGGAAAGCTGACTATAAAAGGAGGAAAAGGGCTATAATTTGAATATTCGATTAACTTAAAAATTTTAACAAATCACGCTCTTCACGCTATTGGTGTTATCATAGCAAATGAATAGCTTAGTTTCAATTGGTATTAGTGAACAAAGTAAGTCGACCAGCTTCTCGAGTTGTCGTTCAAGAAAATAAGGATATTTGATGTTAGTTGTTCGTGTTTGACGAATCATTTCGAGCAAACAAATTTTACCCAACTCAAAACTCGCGTTTACTCGAGGGATTGATAATGTGACGTAAGATTTGAATGAGTGTCATCAGCTGTAAGATATCGATCATTGCTAAAGCAACAATCGAGAAAACACATGATGAGCAATGAAATTAGGTAACGTTGTGAAATGCATAAAACTGTTTCTGATATGCAATTTAATACTGCTCAATATCTATATCAATTGCTTTATACAGCTGAACTGAAGTTTTGTTGTGAAAGTCTTTTATTGGTTTCTTATTATAGAAATAAGCAACAGGAGTTGACAACATCAAATGAAAGCTTTGAAACTCTTAATCCATCGCTGTCGTTGCTAATGACCGTTGATGTTAGCAAACTCAGTCACTACTATATACCATATCAACAAATTGTAAATTAACTCGCTTCACGCAAATAATCAGCAGTTTTCGTCGCCTCTTTCCACCCATTAAATATTTTACGTAATTCCTTATAGCTTTTCAACACCTGAATGCGATTTCATCGAATACCTTTTTTTCATACTTGTTTTTCCACAATCAAAAATTGATAGTGATTTGTGACAGTCACTTTCATTTTTTAGTGAAACAGTGAAAATTTAGCTGGACTGAGTGGCATCGATGAGAAGAAACCTCTTAAGTTGAATTATAATATTTGAAAGATCATCAGTTTGAAATCATCATTCTGAAAATACAAAAAAAAACGCTTTCAACAATGCCATAAAAACATCCAATAAGAGCAAAAACCCGAATTTTTGATCGAATAGAACATCAAAACAACGACTGCATTTTTTTAGTCGAAAGAGAAGAAAATGCGCGCTGTAGAGAAATACAGAGGGAAGAAGAAAATTAAAAGTTGCGCGAGTGGTAAAGTTTTGTACAGGTAGAAGAAGACAGCAACCAATGATAAGTAATTCACATACTCGGAAAACCTCACTCAGACAAACAGTCGAATGACATGAACAGTGGGATAACAGTAGAGTCATATGATGACTTTATTTACTTAAATACTGGCCGTTAGGATAAGTTGTGAAGAATGGATAACATTTAACCCAATGGATAAGAACAATCAAGTAGATTCATAAACAGGGAAAGACAAGAATAATTACCTGTGACAGGATGAAACTTGAGAAAATCGGAGAAGAAAAGCAGTTTAACAAGAAGAAAGCTTGATACGGATAGCTTCTCGAAGTCAGCTTACAAACTCAAGGCTAAACAGTTGTTGATATGACTGATGTTTCAGAAGTGCTTTAAATGGTTAATGGAGACGATTGTTTAAAAAAATCACTTCCGATATTAACATGCTTCCGCCGTATGTCTCACGAAGCAGATGAATGAATCACATGGGATGAAGTTAACGAAACGTTGACTTTCGAACGTGATCATAACGAAACGCAGGCGTACATCTCAGCGAAAAACAACAAGCGATATCTCGACGGATGAGTTCGCACTGAAATCTACATGAACTCATATCAGTGAGATCGAGTAAGCGTGCGAATGATAGTGAGCATAATCATGACTCTCTGACCAACTTTTTATTCTTACTCGACAAACGCGCCATAATTGTGCATGATTCCATCCTTGTTAGTAATAGGCCTACTATGCTCAAAAAGGATAGTCGCAACTGAAGAATCAAGCGTTCTTGATCAATGCGATAGTTTCCACCCGATTTTTGTCCACAGTTGAAGTCGTACATTCATTTGAACAGTTGTTTCTCAACGCCAGACAAAAACATGTAACCATAACCTGCATAATACAACGAATACTTGCGCGGAACACGTCAGTGAGTCGTTCGAATAATTTACTCACTTCTACATATCTCTTCACTAGGTATATTCTCATTTCACAAAAAAACAGACAAAATATTTGTTCTCAAACTGTTGCATTATTCGCATCGCACGTAGCACATCAGACTCTACAGCTACTGAGCGATAGGCTCTCCGAGCTACATGTCGTAATGCAAAGCTTGCTGCAGGTTATGAAACAACCAAAAATTTTGTATGACGCAACATACACGAATGAGTGACGTTAAAAGATTCTGTAGAATAGTTTCAGCATCGCAAATGTTCACCATCGCTGCTGCGTTTCGTTTTCCTCATCACTTCGTCTCTTTTTCAAAAGTGAAGACCCTCTTTACCGTTAAAATCAAATCAACATGTCGCGTCGCAGTTGACTATTATAAGAGAAATGAATGACAAAGTAAATTTTATTAAAATGGCACCAAGTTAAGAGAGACACATGGAACAAATAATTGATTAATAAAGGAGTATTACTGTAGTAGTTGATTCACAAACAAACGTGTCCGTTGAGTGTAGTATACATGTTTATAACGAGATATAGGATAAAAACAAATGATGTTATTAATAGTTGATTACTGAATAATTGTTATGATATGATATGTGTGTGTGGTAAATGAATGTTGTTTGAGTGACGACTGATGGAAATGCATCGGCATCAACTTATAATATTTTCATCGATTCGTCAAGTGAAAGAAGCGATTTGCCGCATAAAAACAACGCATATATATATATATATATAAAATATATATATATATATATATATATATATATATATATATATATATATATATATATATATATATATATATATATATATATATATATATATATATGCTTTATTGATTTCATTCAACACTCATTTGCATAACTTCGTCAAATATTTTTCTCCGAACAACTCATTTTTTCATCAAGCATTTCATCTTCTTATGATGTCAAGAAGAGAGCCGAGAATACACTAACGAATGATGTCTTTTCATCGCAATCGACATGAAATTCCATTGCGGATTCCATTTTTTTCTCTTTCAAACATCGCTCTCGAAGGATTACTTCTGATTTTTTGAATTCTCCGTTCGCTTCAAACTGCTCACTGAGAATTCGGGGAATCAAAAAGCCTTATTCTTTCGTCTTGACGCGAAACAAGCTCTTAACAAAGCAACCGTTTACCGTACCACATTGTATGTCATTACAAACTGTGAAAACATTTAATCAAAACGTTAACAACATATTTTTGCAATTAATCAATCTTTTTCAAAGCACATCCTATCCATCTTCATCCAAACACAAAATTTCAATTGTTCCTTAAGTACGATTTTTTTCATCAATTTGTAACAACAAATTCATCATTTCCAATAATTTTTATCTCATTTCACATTCTCAAATTGCTACCGTTTAATAGGATATCATCACAATGAAATCACATGAATCTTGACAAGAAAATAAAGAAAAAGAAGAATAAAAACGAGAAGTCTTAGCTTGAAACTGTTGTTGTAACACATGCGAGTACATGTGGGCAGAAAAATGCAATGCTGAGGAGAAAGCATTCGGTTGAGATGAATAAATTTGTTTTGTAAGGATAGAGGAGACATGAAAAGAAGACGAACAGCATGAAAGAGGAATTTAGATAACATTATAATGAAGCGTTTGAAACTAACAGTTCAATTTCGGATGTGAGGTAGTTAGGCGAATGATTTAAGAGGCTTCATGTTGACAGCAAAACATTCAGCTAGACATTCTTGGATATCTTAGAGTTATTGTAGAAGGAATAGACAAATGATGATTCATTAATAATGAGGGAGATAGACGGTAGGCGTTATTTCATAAAATAACATACGGTGGGGGTTGGATGTTATATATCACCTCATCTCAAATCAACTCCCTCACAATTGTTTAACTCTCATCGGATGTGAAGCTGCTACTCAGCTGGCTATGTGCCAGTCTAAAGCACGTGCTGCTTCATCTTATTCATCGATTACGTCTATGAGTAAAGTATGCATCATCCTCGTGCAAGCAACAACAAACCAATTCGTTTAATGATCACCTACACACATCATTACTACAATGCGCATGATTAATTAATCGCCGAATAAAATAGTGACAAATTCATATAAATGCAACTATTTATTCACGAATACATCTTCGTCAATTTACACATTCGCTGAAATCAGTTGTTCCCACCCATTCACTCACTTGCATTATAATGCGATGAGATTCGAGGCAAAATTTTATTAATTTTATCCTTTCAAATTTTACAGATAACTGCATAAAAGCAAAAGTATCCACGCAGCCATGAATTTGTTGTACTGAAAGAAGAAAGATCAAAAAAGCAGAATGAAGGAGTGGAAAATTTCAGTTCCGTATAACACTTTCCTGCTTTCATTTTTCTTACGCTAAACAATTCGTTTCTCAGATCAACGGTGTTCGATGATTGTTCTCCATGGTCTCAGGCAGTAATTTACCGGCGTCTGCATTTTTACTAACAGACAATTGATTGCGAAATTTCGTTACAAATTTTTATTATTGAGAAATAGTAACCTATTGTTTCCTTCATATCTTTACGATATTTTTACTGCATTTACCAAATTAAAAAAAACGAAATGACAAACATCACTTTGTCATTTTTCTAAGAACATCACTTTGTTTATACGTAGTTACAGACTTACGACGACAACGGGGACAGGAGATTTCTTTGTAAGTCAGATTCGATCGTAACTCTGACCACAGCAATGAACTATCTATCACAAGATATTCATATTTTTATGTTAAGCACAAATGAACATGAAATTGCTAAATGATAATATCTTTACATAAACATTTGACGCTTTCAACAGTACTTTAATAGTATATGAACAATACGATTTTAATGAGTCTTTAAGAGTTTGGAATAAGTTTAGAACTTCGGTCTGGATTTGTGGAATGCATCTTCGGTTTGACTACTTGGTACATTCTCCATTTAACGGATAATCCTCCGAGAGTCTGTTTTGATAAAGTAATAGTTTTATTCAGCTTCACAAGAACGACCTTTACCTTTGATAGCTGTAGAATGTGACAAGTTGAGATCATATGAAATTGTCGGCACCGGTTGAGCCACCACGTAATTATTATGAGTAATTAAGAGCGTTGTTGTGAGGGTGGAACAGAGACTGAATTGATTGTTATTAAAATACATCGATTGTAATACCTTAATAATGGTTTGTTAACGAGAATAGAATGAGGCAAATTGATGTTGCAAGATGAATGATAATAATAAAATTGAAACGATATATGAAGTGGCGATGAATTGAAATTAACAAATACAGCACAAATGACTGCACCAAATAAAGCTTGAAGTTAAGACCTTTGATTTGCTCAAGATTTACGCACCAAAACAAATTACAGCAAGCGTAACTTTAATAAGCCATTTAGTATAGCTTAACTGATGCAGTTTAACGACACATAATCCAACTGATCGGAATGACGATTGAGTTGCTAAGATTCAGTGGTTATTCCAGAGATTGAGGATTGTGGTACTGATATCATTGAAGATTTTGTTAATGTTTGATAAGTGCACTGAATAGAGCAATTTGCTGGATGGTCGGTCGGCATGTTGAATATTGTTGTATTAGGAAGAAAAAGAATTACTGTTCTGACGGTACAGTGACTTGGAATGATTATTTTAGTAGTACTTGACAACAAGAATTGAAAACAGGACAACTTGAAGCAACTTGTGATACAGTTGATTTGAATACTTACAATCGAATCAGATGCCAAGCTTGAGGTAGCCCTTGTCAATGAATATAAACTGGTATTCATTCGATTTGAATTGATACACTTTGTAATTATCGTTTTGTGGCTCCAATCTTGATTGAAATCCGCCTCAACGCTGGGTAATTAAACCAATGTTGATTAAACGTAACGACAATAACGCTAACCATAAACATACGCGAATCAACATATTTGATATGCTTGACCTATTGGAAAAACAAATTAATTAGAACTGTAACAAATATTTAGGACCAGAAATTGAAAAGTGATGCTCAATAAGAACCGCATCCGACGGGAATTCAGTAACCAAATAGCGAATCCATCTGTCACAGATTTTTTATGAACAAAACAATGAGAAACTTGTTTATAATCGGCATGAAGGTTGCTATGCATGATATGACGATTATGTAGATTACACATAAATGTATACTTGTAATGTGGTATCTGGAAGATATTGGTGAATGTAACATACTATATATAATGTTCATAATTTTACTGTGAGAGATATGTGAAAATGTGTGTTTAGCTGAATTTTTCTTCCTCGCAATTAATCGTTAGTCGCGACAACTGCGTAGTCACTTTCATTTTCAATTCTACATCAATGATCTTTCTGAGTTCCTTTGATTTACGTGGACAAGACGACAGTTTTATTTTGGCTGGCATACCAACAAAGACGAGGCCGGTAACATTAACGTTGAAATTATAGTAACGAGTCAGTAAAGTGGCTATTATAATGAGACAAATGCAAACCTTCATATCGAAGGCTCGCATCGTAATAAATTTCAAAAAAAAAACTATGGGAGAGCGTTACGATGATGCTGAAAGTATTAAATATTATCGTGATTCGCTGAAACAATATCATTTCATTGCTCCTATATATTTTTGGTTATCATTGTGGTCAAAACGCCTATCAGTTCAGCCTAAACAGGCGACATATCACTGCAATTATTTCTATCGCGAAAAAGGAACTCATGTATTCCCGAGTGTGATACGATGCGATGAAGAGGCGATTGGCTAACTTACCGTTTAAACACACAACATATTCGACAACAATAAATGTAACGAGCAATTTAGCAAATATAATACATGAAAGATGCAAGATAGGTTATGTGATATACATTGCAAGTTTATAATCTCAATACAATCACGAAGATAAAGTACATAGATATTAGACTAAAGAATCCATCATGAGGTGGTCGTGAATAGGATAATTCACGACAATTTCGAAACGGTTTTGCTGAGTAAGGTTTTCGTTCTGATTGCTTTTGTCGAGTGAATTTCTCTGTTTTGGAATTATTCGTTGTGAATAATTCGGTTCGTTGTAAGTCCAACGGCTAGCGATTACCCGTATTTTATTTTGAACTACATGCTGATGCGCCTCAGAATACTCGGTAACACTCAGATGGTTACAAAATATCATCCTGATAATCCTAGCATTCATGAAAACACATATTGAGGTCATTTTGACCACATGCCAATAATGAGCACTTTTTGACTAAGTAATCGATAATTTCGATTCAAATTAAACAAAATAAGAGTGATTATGGTCCATTCCAGCCAAAACTTAAATTTCATAGAAATTAACAGTCAATGTCATAAAATTATTAACGTTGAAGTTAAGGTTGAATTCAACCAAAATAGTACATGCATTCAGCAAGAATATTAGATTTCACTAATAAAACCACTGATATGATTATGGAACCAAAAACCTCTGATATGATATGATTGTTATTATTACTGCAACCAATATTAATACTATTGTCATCATTACTGTCATTACGTTTATACCTAATGTTGCTGGCTATTTCCTCACTGTATTATGCGTTTAGCAGATGAAACTTGAACATTTCACTTTCAATTATGTATCTGACAAGAACTGTTTTCCATCTTGCCAAGTGAACAGTTTACAAGTAGCGTGTATGGATGGAAGGTTATATTCCAATAAGCAATTTGCTGGGGATATGAATGAGTGTTCAAACATCAAACTGATTACAAACGCCCAGTGAATATAGTCCATAATATCGCTGAGAATCTTTAATTAACATTCGAGTGCACTCGTTTTATCAACGACATTATCGGACAACTGATAACGTTCATATCTTTATCAACACTTTCAACCTCGTTTCATTGCAACGTCGCTCACTAGGCACAACCCAGTTCTGTGATCACAACCATCAACTCTTCGTATACCTTTCTCATCAATAAACAAAGTGTTTTGGCTAACTGTTTATTGCTCAACATTTTCAGACGATTACTCCTAATACGTTCAGAAATCTCTCGTTCTAAACGACAACATGGAAGCATCTCCTTCACAGGTCAGTACCAATACATCGTTTTTCCGTTACATTTTAATCAAAGTGATGTAAAACAACATCTGAATTTTGTCACTGAGTTTGAGTGCGTTCATGAACGTTGAAGTAGAACCGCACTTAAAAGTTGCAATGCATCAATCAATCGATGTTGCACATGAGTGTTAAATTTTTCATTGAAGTTGAACTTTCACTTAGGCTAAACGAATAAATCTTGAATTTAAACGTTGAAGTCAAATTTTTCTTAAAAAAGAGAGAAACTTTCATCCTGACAGACAGCTTGACTGCTCGAATCAAACAATCGAGCGTTGACTATGTGATATTCTCCTGCTATTTTTCGCTTGATTCTGTTTCAAAGCAACAATTCGAGTAATTTTTGAGCCATCAACCAATTACCATGCTGAAATATCCAACTCAAGATGAGTTATAAGTTTCCATCACTACCTGAACAAAAAAACAATACTTCTGCATGTAAAAGTGGATGAATTAGATTGAAATTTCATACCGAGTTATAAATTCCAGCCCTCGACATCTGATGCGAATAAATCAATGACCAAAAAACAATTACTATTTAAAATCCTTGTAATTGGTGACGTTGGCACGGGCAAGTCATCGATCGTTCGGCGCTACGTTCATAATCTATTTAATCAATATTATAAAGCCACCGTAATTCCCTATTGTTCAGTTTCTTTGTATCACATTTGAATGCACATATGCGCAGCTATTCTTGATGAAATAAAATGCTTTTCGAAAATATAAACGATTGCACTTAACTGACTTTAGTCTGTTGAATTACCTCGTGAAACGTCGCATATGATTCCTTTTAACAGCAACATTTCGAAATTCCATTCCATTCGTACTGATTTCTAGCATGTTTCAATTTGATATGAGCATCTTGATCAAAAATTTCGGCACTTGAATGATTGTTGTGCAGTTTTGCATTAGCACTAAATCAAGGAGTTCGAAGAGTTTCGTTCTCCCATGATCAGCTCATGATATTATTATCTGTGCCAAGCATAAGCCTCTGCATAAAGAATGACAATTTTGATATAAATACTATCTTATCAAATTTTAGATTGGCGTTGATTTTGCGATGAAAGTATTGCTGTGGGATGCAGATACTCTATTAAGACTACAAATATGGGATATATCAGGTTTGTTGTGTTCAGTTAAAGTTAATCTGCATCAACCGTAAGGTATGCCATTGTCTGTGCTGAGCACATTGAGGCGTGCGATTTAATATTGATCACTGCAAAAAACAGTCGTGAATGCGTATAGTATAGTGGTCAATAAAAAGTGCGTCGGAACGCAATTCCGAATAAGGTTAGCGAAAATCAGATGAGATTCAATAATTGATCGATAATTCTATAAGCCGTTCAACGAATCATCATTCACATTCACTTACAAGAATTTGATAGCAACAATTTTATATGACACATCGTACGCTTAAGTTATTTGACTGTGTTAAAATAATTCTGAGTCAGATTGGAGCTGGTGATTCTGACAGCATACCTTCTAGACATTGTGTTGATAATATTTGTGAGATTCATGATCATTTATGATGAGTGCATATTGGAACAGTTGAATTTATTGTTGAAAAATTAAATGAATATTTGTGAATTGAGGTCAAGATCGATTCGGGAATATGACTCGTGTTTATTATAAAGATGCGCATGGCGCATTAATCGTATTCGACTCAACAAGACAATCCACTTATGACGGAGCATTGAAATGGAAAGCTGATTTGGATGTCAAAGTGACACTAGCGAATGGCAAACCTGTACCTGCAATTCTTCTCGCAAATAAGGTAACCGTGAATATGCATACTCATTGGAATATCAGCCGTGCGTCAGCATATCAGAATTTTAAAATTCCACTTTAAAAACTCTCACTTGATCGACGTGCTTTTGATTTGTTGGAGTGAGAATAAAAGTTCAACGTCTCGAAAATGATTCCTATTTCGAATGCAAAAATGGGATTGAAACGAGGATGGCTCGTTGAAACTTGTCGTATTGTCTTGTCCTACCGAGATGAGCCTCCCATCACTTAACGTTACCATTAGCGCAACACTGCATTTCGAGATTCCAAGAAAAAATTTCAAAATGTCTTGAAATTTGTCAACTCGTATCGATATTCGAAAAAGTTAGATCTTCCGTCTCGTTCCATGTAGATAATACGAGACAGAGATCGATCATCCCGTGTCAAGACATACAAGCAGAGACGCTCACTTAAAGGTTTAAACTGAATCTCTGATATGTAACAAATACTTTTTAAGTGCGACATAAAAAATAATATATCTGATGAAATGTTGAACGAATGCTGCAAACGAGGATCCTTTATATCTGCATTTCATACATCTGCTAAAGATAACATTGGTGTCGAAGAAGCATTCAGATATCTCGCCGAACATGTAAGTGCCACTTTCAATGCCATATTCAAGAAAACAATAATGTTAACCAATACGACAATCTTCATTAAGTTGCCCTAATGCGTTGCCAATACTTCTTCACATGAAATTTATTCAACAACACACTTGACGTAACTCGTCAATACTTCACATTTGAAAATATTCGTCTTGGTTTAACATCTCAACATTTTACAACTGCTTGAATTTATGAATGAGTAAGTTCCACTATTCCAACAATAGAATGGAAGTGAAAAAATTGTTTTCGATCTTGAAATAAAATCATTTTACATAGTTTCTTTCTCAAGATAAATATTCAAATTTTTAAACGAATCTCAAACAACACGTGAACAATCTCTCTCTCAGATCATCGCTAAAAACTCAAAATCATTTAAAAAAGGCATTCGAATGAACAAAAGCTATTTTAAACACAACGATAAATGATCTGAATATAACGAGAAATCATGAACACAGTGTACTGAAAATAAGAGCTAAAAAACTATCTCTCAACAATTTTCATCCTCTACTCATAAACAGTGCAATGAAATTTCAATCATACAACTTGAAGGGTAAAAAAATTTAACATTATCAAATTGACATTTTTCTCTCTCGTAATCGTTTGTTATTGCTGCCTTGAAGCAATCAGAGATGCTATTTCATCGGAAATATCGAAGCATTCGCGTTATTTTGGCCACAATCGGATAGATGAGTGAAATTAACTCCGTACCGCACAAGGCTGCATTCATGCACTTCAGTATTTCCACATGTAGCACTGCTTATAATTATTTGCATTACGATCTGAAAACGACAGCAATAATCTGTCAATGAACAAACTGTAACAGCAGTTGGAATGCTTCAGTAACTCATTTTACATATGTCTATGCGAGCTGATAGGGGAGAACGTTATGCTAGACGGCAGCATCACTAATCATTCCGTGATTTTCGTTGAACATCTGAGCAAGAAAAAAATCAGTTGAAAAAAAAATTCATTTTTGAAAATTCAGTCTTGATTTATGAATCGATCAAGTAGTTTTTCCCATTCTTATGTCATTGAGTAAAAGTGTTTTAGGTATCAAGCAGAGTAAAAAAAAACAAATTTTCAGATCGTAGCAACAGAAAAAGAAGGTCAATATGAATTACCATTATTTCAACGCGATGGCAACGTGCGAAAACTGGGTAGTTCAACGAGTACAAATTATACACAATCAAGAATATCCAATGCTGGCAGGCCCAGCTGTTGTTTTTGACAATTATAAGTGATCAGCTAATAATATGTGGAATGCATTCATCAGAGAAGTAACAAAGTAAACAATAATTCACCGCAATGGTATTTCTCGATCAGAGATTGCCGTCAATCCACAATCCCTCAGCTTTTCTTCTGTTTCGCTTCGAACACTTCAAAAAACATAATGTTAGATTTGAAATTTAAAATCTGCACAATAACATATATTAATGAATAAAACACCTCATGATTTTTGCTTAATTAAACGATTAATACTGGCACGATATGAATGCTTTACTGTTAGCGTTTTCGAATCACTACTTCAGTTGATATCAAGTACTGCGATATTGAATACAAGCATTACAAAATACATCTTTAGAAGAAAGTAGAATATTTCTAAATAAAGTATTACTCTGTGCGAATGTAGAATACCAAAAGATTTGAAAATCATGAAGATGTAAATGAAAACACTGAACCACTTACCAACCATCGCGAATGATACTGTAAGTGCCTTGAATAGAAAGGTTTACTACAGTGCTTCCCAGTCGTGAGATATTTCCATGAGGATCCTTTAGGGTGCCACCATCGATTACTAGATCAATGTCTGGCCAAAGATCTTCAAAATCCTGCAATAACATAATTTTTCTGATTTAATTTTTCTTTCATTTGTCTGTTGAATATCACCAAGAGAACAATAAATACGTACTTCAACTGAAACTGGATTTTGAGTAGCATTCGACAGATTAGCACTGGTTTGCGCAATTGGCATACCGTCAAGTTGCTTGCTGAGTGCACGTACAAAATCATGATCAGGTATACGGATACCAACACTTCGATGGCCTTCGTTGAAGTTAACGGGCAATTTAGAGGAGCGGTTGAAAACAAGCGTTACTGGACCAGGTAAAAGACGCCTCAGAACAAACGCATCCACTGTTGGAACTGTCCACCTAAAAAAGAAATTACGTACGAGTGTTAAAGTAGAAAGTTGGACAAAAAAAAACGCATGCTTCAGATAAGATCTATTTTTCTTGATAAAAAAGTATGTGAACGATAGCCGTGAGTGACTATGAAAGAGGAAGAGGGTGGATCATCAGAAAAGCATTTTGACGTACACTGCTCTATAACTGACTAGGTTTTCGGATTGGTGCGGTAGGAGAAGAGCAGATCACACATGAGAATCGTAATAATATTTCAGTTGCAATTTGAAATATTTTCAATTTTTACGATTACTGATAAACATTGTTCATCGTTTAATGCTAAAACTGAACTTAGATATTGATACTGCTCAATTATACTGAGTTCAAGCATATTAACAAAACAATCTGATGAGTATATTTCCGTCATCGTGAAAACATTAATTTCATGCAACACCCTAATAAATAATCATCTTGAAACTTTACATATGTTGAATTGAGAATTGATTGAGAACACATCGAAGCGACAAAAAAAACCTCACAAACAGTTGAGCAACAAACTTCGAAATATCGCTGATACCACTAACGAACAACGCAAACGGTTTTTGACGATTTCGAGCTTTCAATTCGAACAATTTATCGGCATTACTCAATGCAGTTGAAAGTCCATATATGGTGTCAGTTGGTAGAGCAACGATACCACCAGATTCAATTACCTGTACTGCTCGTGATACGGCTGTTTCGAGAGCTGAAAACTAATAGAATCCTACCGGAACACTTCAACAGTTAATCTAGAAGCTACTGAAAAGAATGAAGTACCCTTAATCGCCTTGTTCAAAGCCCTTTTCTACGCCTTCTTTCAATCGCTTTCTTCATTACAATCATGCTTCCACCATGAGTTATGTTGTGAATAAGTCATCATGTTCTAAATAAGCCATAACCTTTCTTCAGTTATGTGAAAAACACTTGCAATTTTTGAGACTCAATTTCGCTTGTGTAACATGCAGTAAAATCACATAGTCCATTCGCTTTTACGTCAAAATTGTACACTACTCAAAATGAGCTAACTACTCACGTTACAATAAACAATGATCACCAAAAAAGTATCAATCACATCTCAATATACAGACGAACGCAGCTCATTATATCCTGATGATCTGTTTAAACATATTCAAAGTGCTCAAACACTTTCCATCTTCTTGCAAGAATTTTGAAAAAACAAACTTCCATAATGCTGTCACATCTTTTGTTTCTTCAAAATGTTTATGTTTCTAATCGCACTTTCGCAATCACAAATCAGTTCGTAATCATTTCCAACAATCACTTGAAATGCTCCAATATGGATTGTTAACAAAGCAAACTATGCAGATTTTTCCTTAGTGGATAATGTTTTGCATCTTTTGAAAGCGTTCGGCATCAATAATTTGCCAAAAAAGCATCGCCGAAGCATTGCGATCTTTCCGTTTTAAAATGAATGATCATTTTCAGATCTTATTTCAAAAGAGATAAAACAATTTAAATATAAAAAATATAATTCATTACCAGTATCAGTAAGGCGAATTATTTTATCCATACGATGTCAATCAGATAATCTATTGGAAGTGCTTTTGTAACAACACTGAAATATTTGGATCATAATTACTAACTTCAAATCAACTACGAATCGACTGGATATATTATGGACTCTATCGATTGGATATATTATAGAAAAACCTAATTGTAAGCAAAAAACTCAAAATATTGTGAAAAACCTAGAGATGAATAATAAATTCCAAGAACACAAAACGACACCTACAAAACCATATAGATCAAGCTTCAAATTAAAAAAACTCTTTTTCCAAATTGCAACCACAAAATATTTTCTTGCTGATGGTAACTCGTTCATTAAGCAATGTAGGCATCAAAAACCAACCTGTCCACTAAAACTGATAATAACTAATCGAAGAAGAGCTAATCGAACATTTCATTCAAATAGATTCAAATCATTTTTGTGAAAAGTTTCAATCGTTTTACATATGAGTGTGAAACGAATCTTATTGTTAACAAACCGAAGAATGCTTCAACCGACAGTTCAAAGATAATCATCATAAGCGCACGATCAACTGCATAAATCAGTTTTTTAAACAAGTCAAAGAGGTTTCCTTTTATTGCTTTTCATTCGAGCTTATATTAAGTAAAAGCGATCTCTTTCGGAGACGAAAAAAAAACGAAAAAACAAATGTAAAGTAACGAAAACGAAAAAAAACAAACAAAATGTGATGTGAAGTAACCGACACAGAAAAACAACAACACTTCACCAAGGAAGTACTAACAAAAAAAATATTTAGACACGAACAGTTGAAAGAAAACACAAACTCATAACATTTAAACGGTTAATTTTAACACTTAAAGAATGCTAAAAAAAAAACTTACTGCGTTCAACAGAAAATGCCGAAACAATAATTCGTCTGAATGAGTTTTACATATTGCAAGAGCTTACTTTACCTGCTAAGCCATACTGAGCAAGACTGATATGGTTGTGTAGACGAACTATCAAACACATCACCAAGAAACTATTTACAACTGTTGGAATATGGACTGAATTCATAACGGTTAAAAAAAGTAAGCTTATACAGATCGACTAAGTCGCCATAAGTATTGTTTGCAGAAGCGCATATGTTCAAAAGATTCTTCTCACTTACCCCGGCAACTGAACAACAGACGAAGATCCAAAAAAGAAATCAGACATAATCAGAAATATAAAACAAAACAATAATGTTCGACGACTATATCATTTTCGATGACGTGCGTACACACACTGTTCAGTTGTATGAGTGGATCGTTTACATAAACGGCACATATGCGAGTATGTTGTCACAGAATTGTATCGATCACTCTGACTCTTTAACAATCATCTTATTAAAACATCATATTGAACGATGCAATTTGCTTCTTTAAAGTTCTACCACAGATGGAAAATTTCAGTTTTATCGATCATTCCAGAAACCCGAAGTAACATTCATTCAGAAATTTTCGGTAATGATTCTTTGCGAATATTGAAAAATGAGAGAACGTTCAGTAAACTATTTGTTGGTCTCGAATAACATTAATAATTTCGAATTCCTTCACGTACCGTACCAAGCGTAGTTCACTGAATTTCTTGAATGAATCACTTTAATAATGAAAATTAAATTCGAGTATTCCCGAGACGACCATGAATCCAGTCATCCCAGACAATTAACTTACTGCAAAGGAACTTGATGATGGAATATAATCATTGTTTCGTTTCCTTTTCTTATTCCAATAAGGTGGACTTTCTCGATGAGAACTACCATGCCTGCTCATACGATCTGAACTGCGTTTGCTATTTTCAGCCTTATCGCGACTCAAACCACTCTCACCTGAATGCCTGGGATCATAAAAAAGTTGGTAATAATCAACTCCAAAAAAATGATTGAAGTATAAAAGCAGTATGAGTAATACGGGATCAAAATGAACGACACCTCCACAGATTTCTTCGAAAACACTTAATGAATTTGATGGATTTCACAAATGATGAAAGATACCCATATTTCAAGATACATCAATTTCAATACGAAAATATAATCCATGGGTTATGAGAAGACAAAACTGAAGATGGCAAAAAAACAACCGAAAGTAGGAAAGAGCGGATGCCTATCATAATTAACCATCGAGTTCCAGCTTGAGCAATTTACTCTATTGTGTTCAGTATTTATTTTGCAATTGACCGAATACATTCGTCATCATATAATTCTCTCACAATCAGTAATCATATCAGCTCATAGAAGTGAAGGCTATCTTTATGGCACATCATCAGTGATCTATCGAAACTTACCAAGATGATGATGACGAACATGTCGTTGGTAAGTGATGCTTTCACCGGTAGATTCGTTTCGCCGATGCCTGCTACTAATGACTGTTTTTGCAGGTATTCGTGTAGAATGTTTCAGATCATTACTTATCCTCGTTCGATGCACATCATCAATGAATTCAGACTTATAACTCAATACACCATTCATTTCCGATGTTAACATGCGTCCATCAACATCTTCATCCGATGATACACTTTCTACACCATTCTCTGATGCCACAAATCTCCTGTCACCATTTCGTTCTGGAAATATTGGTTATTTATTATCAATAAGATGTGACTATCAAACAGTGATCATTCAGTGCTACAGAGAAAATCAGCCGACAAAATATATCACTTTCAAACGTTGCATTAATCTTTTTCTTGGTTTCAGATCACCGATCATTTCTTCTGCATTAAATCGATCCTCTTAACAGTAGCACGAAAATGTCTCACATCTAAATCATACGACCCTTGATCGATATGAAGCATAGGAATTTTGAATGGGGTTTTGACTTTCACGTTTCATAAAGTTCTTTCTACACTGCAAATAAAAACATGAGAAATATGAATATTCAGCTGTTAAATTAATTATTAGAACAAAACTGAATTTATTTTCTGTGAAAATTGGATCAACAAAAAATTAAAAACCCGGATTTAGGACTGATGATGAAAGCAGTGTTGCATCAGGTCGTCGAATATCATCGTTTGGATAGCAACTAGACGGTAAGTGAGAATTGCTACTGTTATCTTCAGTTGACGTTGCGGAAAGAGTTCTTAACAGCTCTTCCAGCAACTCCTTCACACGAGCTATTTGAGTCGGTGTTAGACGACGTTCAGTTGTGAAACTATTTCGCGTAGATTCTGCTGCAATTATCAATCGTTTTCAGTTCAAAAATTTAATGACCTCATGAATTCTGATTCAAACTAATCTCAATGTCTGAGGAGCCACTGGCAGAAAAAACAAAATCTGATAAGCCTTAGAACCAACGTTTGCCGAAAATCAAAACGGTTCGAACAGCTGAACAAAAGGTACTTGGATTAAAATGAAAAGTCGTTGAAACAACAAATACGTATCTTTAAAAAGCAATAAATATAAACACACGCTCAATAGCAGAAGATGAGCTTTGATGATACAAATCGTTGAGACTGCTTTGGATTAGGTCAGCTGAACGCTGGAGAGCAGATAAATGATCATTTACCGGATATCTAGTGGTATCAAACTGATGCGAAGACCGAATGGAAGAAAAAGCATTATTTAGAGAAGTATTCGGGGAAAGTGATGCGTGGCAATGAGTGTTGCTTGATGAATGCTGATATGAGAAACGATCATCGGGCGTTGAGTTGTTGGCGGTTGACATACTGAAGAATGCAAATTACAATTGCACGTGACAGTCTACCTAACAAGTCTACTGATCCGTCCACCAACAATGGCTGTGAATTATGAGTGCCAAAACAACCATTATGGTTATAAGCTATAACAGGGCACTTGCGCAAGTTGTACAGTAACACCAGCTTGAAAGATTGGCCTAGATGGTCCCTAGTTAGAAGTCACAAAATCAGTTTATTGGATTCAACCCTGCGCATTTTACTTTCAGCTGACACAGGATGAGCTCTGACATCGTGAGGCTGTTCAATAAGTTCACTCACAATCACCAGATTAAAGGCACAGGTTCACTATTAATTTCCAATAGCCATACTTCTTGATTGATAAAGAAGAGTCGTTGTAAAATATAACGACGAAACATTTGATCAAGACTGGTGGAAAATGTGATCATCAGCAATCAAAAAAAACCTGGCAAGATAGTTTTGATTATCTGGGAATGCACTTGCGCGATATGATTCATTTTCGTGAAATCGATCAACATGGTCATCATTCTTGATGTGCTGACATCTCCAATCCACATTCATGTGCCTACTCGTCAAATCTATCTAAACAGGATGATGAACTATTCAGTCAGACATAAAATCCAAAGTAAACAGAAAATGTACATTACGTTACCACTGCCAAAAATGCTGAACGAACTTTAAAAAATACGAAGATATTTAATTGAATAATCCACTGTATGTGTAATATGCACCATATAGTTCGGAACGAGATCATCGTTTGTTGAATTATTATCATTGTTGCCCGAAAAGAACTGCAGCGGTGGTTCTTCTTGTTGATCATCATCCACTGCTATCATTCCAGGTTGTATTCGACGTCTGTTGAGTTTGTCATTTCCAATATTTCTCTGCAACACGTCTCCTGATAATAAGTGCATCTCGGAAATTCATACCACCCTATTACAACGTAGCAGAAAATGCCACATTTCAGCTTTCCTTTCACTTCAAGCAACGATAGTTGATGATATTCAGAAATTCACATGATCGAAAATAATAGAACGAAAAATCCAGAGCAAAAATATTGCTCAATCGTACTTATGGGCAAAACAACTGGCACTTTAATGAATCCATAACTATTGCGTACGTATCAGCGTAAGCGAATTTGTTTTATGTAATGAATTTGAAAAATCATGAGCTGCATAAAGTAAACGAATAAATGAAATATCTTCGTCGATTTTATTGGCAAACGATGAGAATTAGATAATTTGGAAATGTTTATGAAAGTAAACTAACTTGATTATAGAAACGGCGTAGACGATCTTCAAATTGACGTCGTGCGTCTAGCACTACCTCAGGATTAGTTCTTAAAAGGTCTTCCAAAACTATATCAACATCACTTGATTGCAGTCTTCTGTTGTTATAAGATGCTGAAGGAAACTCAAACAGGATTTGCTGTGTGACATTGCAGTAGGAAATTTTAAAACGGTTTTATCATGAATTGGGAATGAGATTGGCTCTTGACGATAATTGTGTGGCCTCAACTGACGAGGAAATACCACGATAATTATGTTCCACATAATCATACTGACTTTCAACTTGATGCAACAAAATTTCAATGCAAATTATTTCTCTAACAAAGTCGGGTACTCAATGAATTTCATTACCACTAAAAATTCGCTGAATGAAGACAGAAAAATATAAAGTGCTGCAAGTTTGCAACCAGTTCACTAATGATGCCTTGATGATAAACTGTTCATATTCATCAAAAAAAAAATCTGAAAATTCAAATTCTCACCTGCCATAATTGGGCAAAAGACGATCACCGGAAACCTACGCTAACCACTTGAGAAATGCTGAAAACATGCTAAACGAGATGAATCAACAAACAAACCAACAAACTCAGAGCATTCCAAAAACCGCATGCAAAGTTCCACACCATTACACGGAAATGAATGGGAAGGCATTTTTTTGCAACATCTCTGACTCTTCATGAAACTTCATTCCGGACACATTCGGCTTATGTTGTGTCACAATAGAGCAGTGCTTCCCAACCTTTTTGCTTCTACAACTAGAATAAACGGAATCACTTACTAACTGAATTACTAATTATGATTCAATCATTTATAATACAGCTTTAATATACACTGGATTATGTAAGAGACTGCATAGCGATTATGGATAATCATGAGTAACCGGTACTTGTGCTGTTGGTTGGGGTAAAAGAAGCCAAATTGCACTTTCGTACGCGCGCGGGCCCGAATGTTCAAAGGTGAGAGAAGGAGAGGAAAACGCTTCGTAAAAGCGCACAAAACGAACGGAATGAATGTAGCCGTGAAACCTAATAACGAGAAATAGTCGTAGCATACCCTTCGCGTTTGATTCCAAATTTAATTCTCTACAAGCACAGAAGGTTTCAGGAAAATTCATTGTTTAGTTTTCGAGATTGTAACTTAAAAAGAACCTTCATGAGGAGAAATAATGCCTTTGCAAGCGATTGAAATGGAAAAAGTGTTGAAACAGAAATTTGATCGGTCAATGCCAAGTGGTCAATTGGAAGGAGAATTGAATTCTCTACAAGCACAGAAGGTTTCAGGAAAATTCATCACTTAGTTTTCGAAATTGTAACTTAAGAAGAACCTTCATGAGGAGAAATAATGCCTTTGCAAGCGATTGAAATGGAAAAAGTGCTGGAACAGAAATTTGGTCGGTCAATGCCAAGTAGTCCATTGGAAAGAGAATTGAATTCTCTACAAGCACAGAAGGTAATCACAGATCTCTCGATTAGTATAATTTAATCTTTCTTTATTTCTTTCTTTCAATTGAATCAAATTGTAATTACTTCGACTTACATTCATTATGAAGTATCATTATGTTCCATTACCTTTTGTTTTATTTTCAGTGATGTTTGCTTTTGTTTACAGATTTTTCATAATACTATCATGTTTTCATGCAATGCTCATTGGTATTATTTACTGTTGTGCGTTTAAATCGTGTATGTTTAATTTGAAATAATTCGTGATGGTTATTATGCATTTGAAAAAATGTTACAATATATTATGAAAGTAATGTTGTAGACAGTAATGATGTAAATGAGTATTATGAAAGATTTTTAATAAATAAAGATGAATAGTAATAACTTGTGTGGTGTTACATGGAAATAAAATATCAAAATTATCGGAAAAGGAGTAAAAAATTTCTCCGCTAAAACTCTCACAAAAATCCTTACCTAATAACCCTTTACTATCTCAAAATCCGCAATTTCGACATATCATATCTCAGCTTAGGATAAACATTTTGAGACGCTCAGAACGGTTTTAAAATGGCTTTGGCTGTCTGAACAACAATATCACAAGGAGAACTCCGATCCACCAACAGAATCTTAAAAACCGCGAAAATCGTCGTTTCAGAATTTTCGGCCAATGGATATATTTTTTAGAGTATCACAAATCTGGCATCACAAATTTGGCACTGCACGCAGTGAAATATGAATAAACTCACTAGTTGTTGCCATTCTTGTGTTCTGATCGCAAAATGTGTCACTACCCGATTTTTAAGCACCATCATAGCGAATTCTTCCGTCCAATTTCTCAGAAAAAACCAAAAAAACGAAACAATTACAACATTGTGTTCCACTGTTCTTTTGGAGGATTTTTCTGACCTCACTTATCTCACGCAGCCATAATTTTATACTTTTCTTTGTACACTCGTCAAGCTGAACCGATTGGTACCTATCATATCGCAAAAAAATCATCTCATTAGAAACTTCACAAAACCCTGACCATACATATATATCTATAACGATTTCAAAATCCGCACTGTCGAGAAATTATGTGTTTCTACTGGCTGCTGGGTGGAGTGACCTGAGATTCCAAAAGCTTCTACTAGCGAAGTGAATGAAATGACGTTCGGCTTGAGCATTACAGTTGGAAACAGGAGCATGCATGTACATTTACCATTACAGTTGCCATGTACATTACCGTTACATTTACCATGTACTTGAGCACTTACCATTGCAGTTGCACCGTCCTTGCGTGGTTATTCACGAATATCCTCACTCAGATAGTAGGAAAGAAGAGCATGCACGAACATTCAGAAGCGCTGACTGAATACTACTGAAGAATTCGACACGAAGCATGACTCACGGCTGCCGGAGGGAAATGCAGAGGGTTTTTCCGAAGTTGCATGCTCTCCACAGAAGAAAAAAAATTGAACATAAGTCACATACAGCAACTTTTTCTGTACATATTACTAAATCTCAAACAGTGACGCTCATTATAACCTACTGACCTCATCGTAGGATTTACGCTAACATGCATTACACGCCACACCACGAATGCCCTACTTGCTTTGCAATTCCTATCCTACGCTAAATGATTAAATGTCTTTCATAAACTCCGTCTCCTTCCGAGAGGATCTATCACCTTATTCGAGATTTCTTGTTCTTTTGTCATATCATCATGCTCTTCGAAAGAAGCTAATTCATTGCTCGACAACTGTCTCACTATGCTTATGTTATGTGTGCGATCTTCCCATGAGATGTTCCTCAATTCATGATTACTCATTTCAGTTACATTTTGCTGAATCACTAACACCGTTTTGGATTAGTAAACTTTTTGAATGCCTTCTCAAATCATTACTTCAAGAAGCCTTTGAATTTCAAGTTCCTAGACTCCAACTACGATGTAAGCAATCCTAGAACCTACACTGTACTTGAATACACTCAAACCTATCGTCAGAAATCTGCAACAGTTGCTGCCATAACAATCCTAAACTCAACAGATCCTGACGACTCGTTGATCCTTTCAGGCGATTTCGGTGTAACGTGTGGTAACACGTGGAAAAACATTTAATACAGCTGTCGCGCCACGCACCATTCACATTTTCAAATTTATCCAAATCTCAGCAAAGTTATGAGCTTACGTCCAGGCAAGAGCTTCAAACTTGAGCCTGTCCTTATCATGTGACGTCCAATTGCACCCGGATAATTTGTGCAGGGTGCTCTACGCATTTTGCGATTCTGTCTCAATCATGGATTGCCACTAAATCATGCCTAGCAATACTTCCCCTCATTGTGCCTGGTGCGACAGCATAAAGAACACGGTAATGAACAACGACAGGATGAACAAAGTGATCAAGGCACGAAAACACGAAATGATCATCACAAGGAACAAGAAATAATCATGGCAACGGGACAATCAAACAAGTTGTCATAAACAACAATTAACATCATCAAATTATTATTCCTCAACTTATCATCTGAGTGCTCAAATTATGAAATATGAGAAAATTTCACAATATAACCCCAAAAATGCTGTCTCAGAAACACCTTATTGAGGACACACATATCAACTCATTCTAAGCCTGAGAATACCTTATGTTAGCGGTCAAGAGAAAGTTCTAACCTCTATGCGCAGCCCAAACCGCAGTCATCCAGTTCAACCCTGGCCCGGGATATAAGCTCTCGGAAGCGGTCCACTATTATAAACAGAGGCGATGACTTTAAAATTTGATGATATTCAAACATTTCCTCGTTAACAAACTGGAAAACCCACAATGCTTCACATCCCATTTAAATGGATTTCTCAAACTTATCAACTGCCTTACTAGCGCTAATGATGGACAATAGCTGCACTGGCATGGGAGATAAGGATGTCATCATAGAAGTGCATGAAATGCCACCATGACACTAGCTAATAGATAAGTTTCGGCGAGTAACCACAAACACCTGAGAGATTTCTCCTCATAACACGTTTGATAACATTGGAACTTTATTCCAGCTGTTATCAAACAACACTAAGAGGAAGACGAGTCACCATTCAGCAACTCGTCTCTACAGGTGAGCGGTCCAGGCGAACTTTCCAGACCTACCGCTAACTTCATGAGGCGATTCATACCCTACGTACGTGAAACTCAGTTTTATAGGGATATTTCTCTTCCTTTCATATGCCAGTGTAGCTAACAAAACATAACTGAAGAACCCACAATGCTTCACATCCCTTTTAAATGGATTTCTCAAAGTTATCAAGTACCTTATTAGCACTAATGATAGACAATAACTGCACTGGCAAGGGAAATAAGGATTGCATCATAGAAGTGTATGAAAAGCCGTCATGACACTAGCTAATAGATAAGCTTCGGCGAGTAACCACAAACACCTGAGAGATTTCTCCTCATAGCACAGTTGATAACATTGGAACATTATTCCAGCTGTTATCAAACATCACTAAGAGGAAGACGAGTCACCATTCAGCAACTCGTCTCTACAGGTGAGCGGTCCAGGCGAACTTTCCAGACCTACCGCTAACTTCATG